>JBBPDE010200981.1:3695-25505 GCA_037974605.1 Nannopetersius ansorgii
TTCGGTTCTATTCAAAAGAGTGTTGTGAGGGCTGCTAAGAATAATTATCCTACTGCATCATTGCCACCATGAACCACATGCGTTAACACTGACTTAAAATTAAGCGGCAGTGCGAAGGGCGGTCTCTTCTGTAAGCAGATAAGCCGACACAGTAGTGGGAGGTCTGTTTTATTTTAAAATGTGTCTTGGAAAGACGCATCCATTCATGGGACTTAAATGAATCCCAGACCACCTCCTGAAGTGGTTTGAGCGATTGAAGATAGATCTATATTTAATGTGTTTTGGATGCAATTGCATATGCATTTTCTGTGGCTTGCCCCCAGTATGACTTACAGAGAACTATAAGAATGAATACAACCTCACCACTACAGACAGGCTGCACCAGGAATATTTCGCAAGTCTTTGTAAGTTCATTGAAGATTAGAAAAGTCTTTGTTATATTTTTATGGAGAGTATTTGGGTTATTTAGGTGACAGAGTCCTAGTGTTTGTTCTAACCAACATTTGGCTCCGCATTTACATTATATGGACAAAAGTATTGGGCCACCTGACCATTATAGCGAGTTCTTTCACACCCAGCTCATGTCTTTATGGAGCTTGCTTTGTGCACCGGGACACAGTCATAGAAAAGGGGTCCACATCTGGGCTAAAAGAAAAAAGTGTAAATATAGGTTTTATCTGTCCTTTAGGCCTAGTTTTGGTATAAAATCCTAACTAATCCTATAATAAATTCTAATCATAATGAAAAACCATCCAGCAGTTGCTTTAAGGCCCATTGCTCACACATGCATTCAATAATGGAGCTCCATCCAATATCTTTAGGATCAGATGTAGCATTCACGATCCAAAACTAATCATCCAGCATCAGCACCTGAACTCTCGAATGCTCTTGTGTCTGAATGCAATCACAACATGTTCCAACATCAAGTGTAAAACCTTCACAGAAGAGTAGAGGAGACAAACGCCCTATAAATCAGAAGAAACCTGATGGGATTACCTTTATAAGTACACTGGAAAGACCAGTGCTTGTGTAAATGTTCTAACATTTAGAAAGAAAAACATCAAAAAGAAAATTAAAGAGAATGGATGGAGGCTACTCTGGCAAATTAAAGAAGAATTTGTCCATTTTTCATTCATTTCTGAAGATTCTTTTCAGTGCGGTGTGATGGGAAATGCAGAATTGTTCATAAAGGTGTACTTAATGCCTCTAAATAGTATTTCAGAAAGATATTACACAAACTATTTTAAAATATATTTAGAAATACGCTGCAACGTCACTGCAAAGGCATTATTTTATGATGGTAATAATTTTTAAAAATCAAACAGAAAAACCCTTAATGGCAGAAAGGTACCTGCAGGCCATAAGGCACAATGGTCCCCAAAGAAAGGAACATTTTGGGGACTGTATGTCATAATCCCTCACTCTGAACCCAAAAATAATAAATTAAAATTCCAAATCGGCGTTGCTAAGTTTCTTCAATGAACTATTTCACATTAAACCTCTCAGAATGACTTTGGTTACAGTTTAGTTATTGGATTACTTAAAAAAAAAAAAAAAAAGCCCAATCAGTAACCACACAAACAGCCTAGTGAAAAACTACAACTGCAAGAACATTCTCTGTACAATACCATCCTCTAGTGGCAAGATTAACACTCATACTAAACTGACCTCCCTCTCCACAAGGTGGAATTCAAACAAGTGAGACTTCTTAGAGGAAGAAATGCTCCTGTTAGTTGAATGAACTACATTAATTACATGTAACATAACTTAAAATAGTTACACAAAAGTTAATTGTGTAATTTAAGTGAGTTTAAATACACACTTCTTGTAAAAGTTTGTATTATTTGTATTGAATGCTTAACACACTCCTACAATTTAATATTCCATTATATGAGGTATATTAGAACAAGTAGATAATCATAGACAGATTGAATTGAACTTTTTAAATATTTTAATGTTTATATGATAATGGAAAAATGACATTTCAGAGGAGACTCACCTCTAAATGGCTAAATGTGCAAATTACTAGCTTAATACATGGCTAACCTTTTTGTTAAATAATTTGCTATTCATAAAAATAATAGAGAATAATAGAGAGCCGAGAACGACAAAGAAATACCAATGCAGACTAAAGGTCAGTTGTACTGTTGTGGTTTTCTAGGTGGTTGCATGCCATGTGGTCAGGGTGTTATAGTTGTTGCTAGACACCCTAATTACAAGAGCTTAACTGTGGTTTCTTAGATTACAAAACAGTCTGTAGAAACTGAGGAACAAACAAAGTCAAACAAAAGCTCTTCTCTAAAGGAACTTTTCCATGGGCATACAGGAACTGTGCTGTATCTAAACTGTCCTGTGATGGTACTGAACTTGCATCACACTTTGATTTTCCAGTGGATCTCAGTCAGTAACAGAGTTTCTGACGCATCAGCCGCTCAGTTCTGTCTCCACAGTTTTTGGCTGGTCGTCGTCCAAACCGCGTCCATGGAGTCGAACCAGCGGAAAGTTTTTCCGCCAGAACCACTTTTGTCATTGGGGTCTTTTACTATTTATAGTCTTGTCTGACTTTTTTTATGTTTCTTCTCTGCATTCTTTAGCCATGTGATGAAAACCTAACCCAGCTATCTTGTTAGTGATGTCCTGGTATGCCTTCATGTTTCTCAGTGTTATATAATAAGATCAATTTGTAAGTGTTCATTTGTAAGATAAAAATTTCAGTCAATGAATTCACTGATCCTCGACCCTGAGTGCAGGACAAAGGGGTAGAAAATGGATGGATGGATGGATGGATGGATGGATGGATGTATGGAAGAATGGAATTCACTGCTTAGTTGAAACCCTTCTAAATGTTCCTTAAGTCTCTTTCTCCCCCAATGGTTAGGTTGTATCTCCATTGCTGTTTTTTGCATAAAGAGTAAAAATGTTGTTTCCATGTTGTGATGACCAATGAGAAAATAGTGACACAGTTAAGTCAGCTGTGTCCTGCTTTCGACCCTGCCCGTCGATCAGCCCGGGTATTTAGATTCTTCCTGGTTTTGCCACATAAATGGTGGAACGGACTTTCCCTGACTGTTAGAACTGAAAAAAGGAGACAGAAGTCCGATTTGTTCAATAAGTGCTGCACTACACTCATGTCATTCATTTTCTGTAACCGCTTAATTCTTACTAGAGGCAGGGACTCACACTAGGCGGTTCGCCAGCACACTACAGGGCAGGTACACACACGGATACCATTCACTCACGGTCAGTTAAGAATCCCCCATTAACCCGATGTGTCTTTGGACTGTGGGAGGACCCGGAGACCCAAGGCTAAACACACGCCACCATGAGGAGAACATGACACACAAACAAGGCCAGGACCCAGATTCAAACCCCCAACACTGGAGGTGTGAGGCAACATCGCTAACCACTGCACCACCATTGCCCATCCACTGAGGCCACTACACTACACTCTCATGCCCTAAACCAACTTAACGACTAAAACACCGTCCACCATGTCTTCTCTTCTCTGTGTAATCTGACAGGGCACAGGTGGAGTATTAACTTCAACTCCAGAATCTTAGTTTGCCAGCAGCTCTTAAACTAAGTCTAGGTTTACTAGTGTGAGGCACATGACTATGAAGCACCAGTGTACGTCACTCTGGATGAGAACGTGCCAAATGTCGTAATTTAAATGTCAGACAGGCTAAAGGTGGTGATCTTTAACCTGGAGTCCATAACGGTCTACCAGCTTGACTAGCACAGCCTAATTTATGGCCAGAGGATTCTGTCAGGATTCAAGTTATGTAGGTTTATGTCATTTCAGTCACATACACAATACACAGTACACGGTAATATGTTCCTCCAGGACCATGGGGCAACACAAAGAACATAAACAGAAACACCAGCAGACGACATAAATATAGACAGAACTAAATGAACAGATTGCAAATAGAGGGTGTGAGAAAAACACAAGAGCAACAGAACAGGACAAGACATTTAGTGCAGTTTACATGTGAATGAAAACAGTATTATGACACATACTATATTTCTAGTAGCAGAGTCACAAAGTGTATATAACTGTAATTGCAATCTAAAGGGTAGCCTTAGTTAAGAATGTTTCCTACAGTACAATATGGTAGTGCAATGTGTAATTCCACAGATTTCCAGTTTCTTGTTTTCCAGTAAATCTAAATCCAATACAGTAGTGCTTGTTGCGGTCAAAAACCATAAGGCTACATATGGCTTGCTTGAGTCTGAAATGGGAGGGACCAACGGACTTAGCACTTTCATACTGCCAAGGAGAGACAAACATCATTATATTATTTGTTTTAAGGTGTATGGAATGTAAATATAAATAAATATTTCCTATATTCATAATCCTAAATAATAATAGCTAATTCTGGCTCCAACAATAACCATGAGTATTTACAGTGGCAGTTGGGGTGCAAGTTGTTTGTTCAGGCCAGAACAGTTCAGTGGGTTTATGAACTGTTTTAGTGGTGGAAGTTCAGGCTGGGGTGTGGTTCCCGTTTGACAGGCGATCAATTTAAGGAAAGAAAAGTGTCTTAGTTGGGGTGTTGGGACACCAAAACAGAATCATTGTGCCTTGGCATCGAGATAAAAATGCAGATGTCATATTATTCACCATTACTATTGAAACTCCAGTAAAAAAATAGCCAACCGGGTCACCTGTTTCTATTCAGCCAAAGAGCTAGATAAGATACGAACTGCTTAATAAAAACGTGTACAACACATTTGCACTTGTCATATATAAGGTTAGCATATTCAGTCTTCTTTTAATATCTTATTTTTTTAATTGAACAACCTTTTTGTATATGATAATGTGCTATAAACTTGATGTGACTCAAATACCTGGGTGTCATCCATGCCGCCTCCGCCACGTCCCCAGCGGTCTAAGTCGCCGGTCCACTGATCTGAGGTTTCCTTGACACGCACCCCGCTCCACCAGTAGGTTTGTTTAGTTTTAGTCTCGTGCCTGCCTTCCTGTTCTCCCTAGTGATGACCCTAAGTGTCTCGTCTTACGGGTGTCTTAAGACTGTAATTATTTTTTGGTCCGGTGTCTGTGTCTTTCCCATATCACCTCCAGTTGGTCCAGTAATCCAGAGTGCGATCTCCTTCAAGACCCATCTGTTCTGTCCCTACTGGTTCTGCACTCCTGCATTTGTGTCCTCTTTCCCCGAGCCACAGCACATGACACTGGGCTGTCATCAATTTCAGCAATTTCCTGAAACAAACATCAATACAAGGAAAGAAAGTGCATCAAGAAACAACTTGGTCTGCCCAAGCTCCAAAATAAACTGACCCCAGTGTTACTTTATAGGAATTTTAAATCACCAGAGTGTGTTTAACAAAGTGAGGTTGTGTAGTTATCTGGATAAGCCACAATTCTCAATGAATTCATTTCTTTAGGACTGACTTGAGTAATGACTTAGCTTATCTGGCAGTAGCTATAGGACTTAGCACAAAAAAAAGATCTTGTGACTGGTTTTGGTCTAAATGTCACAAGGTCTTAGCAATGAAGGTAGTCTAAGAAGTGCTCTAATGATGAAACATCATAGAGCAAGACACTGATGCAATCATAAAGGCTGTGTAATCTGGCTAGAGACCCACTGATGAACTCGAAGCATAATTACAGTTTCACATACACACTGAGAGAAAGAGATTCAGATTTTCAAAGTATGCTTACAATTGCTGAATATGACTGAAGTTTGTTGGAATTTAAAATGTATATCTAGGATAATATAAAACAATCTAATCTACAGTGGCCTACTTCTTTTTAAAAAATGGGTGTGTTTATCTGTACCGTGCTATCATTCTGTAGAGCGTTTTTAAGAGGTCGTGTACTGATGTTGGACAAGAAAGCCTGGTTTGCAATCTCCATTCCAGTTTATCCCAAAGGTGTTGAAGTCAGGACTCTGTGTGGGCCAGTCAAGTTCTAGCACACTGAACTCATTCAGCCATGTCTTTATGGAACATGTTATGGCACTGTTATGCTGGAACAGAAAAGGTTCTTCCCAAACTGTGTCCAAAATGTCTTGTTATGCTGAAGATGGTCCTTCATTGGATGTAAGGGGTCTAGCTCAGTTCCTGACTAACAGGTGTGTCCCAATACTTTTGTCAGTACAGTGTATGACACAGCAAATTTCTCAAAACATATATGAAGTGGGTTATTAAATGCCCGATGTACACAATAAAACTAAATGTTTTAACGTAATAAAGTAATAACCTGGTTAAAATTTGAGGATCAATTAAACTTTAAAATAATAAACAAAAATGTAAGACATATAGCGAACTTGAAAACAATTCAGTAACGTACATGATCACGATTTTGATAAATAATAAAATTTTAGGGTTTAATTGTTTTTTTAAAGCAATGTATGTGTAAGAGATCTTCTGGTCTGTAAACAAACAGTGATTCACGTGCTGTAACCAAGTCAACAAGAAGTGATGAAATAGATTCACTGAATCGATTCCCTGATTCTAGGCGTTTTGCAAGTGCAAATCGACTCTAAAGATTCAGAGTTCACCCCAGTGAACACCAGGCATTTCGAATCAGAATCAGAAAATGTTATTGATCCTGGAGGAAACTGATTATGTTATGACTCCAAACAGATAAAGGAAAGAAAAAAAGTCTTTATGAATCCCTTAAAAACTTAAAAATAGTTTTATTTGAAATACACTACGACATATATACAATATTACTGCGGGAGTAAATATTGTAGAAAAGTGACACCGTTCAGTGAAGTACTCGTAACACAGATGGATAAGAGTACGTGATTGCAGGTAATAAAGATCAGTAGTAGATCAGTCAAATTGACATAAGTAGTGATATTCACATGGTTAGTCTACTTGCACGTAAGATTTTGTACGTAATGCTCATGATTTAAAAAGAAGTTAATTATTTTTTTTGCACATGGTCGATTATTGCACATCATAGCAAAATAATGTTAGGTTATTACACAGGTTATTGTGTGTATGTGACAATTATAAGTCCTGCACTTAAATATCTTAATCATTGTTGTATATACACATATTTTAATGATATACATTATATTAATAAAGTGTTCATTTGTTATTATATATGAAGCGGGCGTGGTGTTTTGTGTGTGGGCGGGTGATTTTTGAGTGGGCGGAGTTTCGGTGTGTTGTGGTTTGGCTGACGGCTGAGTGACAGTTAGCGGACCTACATAAGATGAGGCTCTATCAAACAGGACAGACTGAATACGTATTGTAACACTATTCTTTTTCGAAACAGGAGAGACACAGACTAGATTCTGTATCTAACAACCTATTAAACCGTCGTTTAAAGCTGTAGTTAGTTGTAGTTTCTCTACTGGAGCGAAAACATATTATACATGACTGTTTCTAATCTGGGAGAAGTGGACCAAGCTGGTTTAGACGGCCGGAATATGAAAAGAGAAGTCTCACAAGACTTCCAGACACTGGGCTTCGTTCCTCAGAAAGATATAATTTACAACAAACTCCTGCCATATGGGGACAAACTAGACGCGGAATCCAACGAGATCCTGTCCCAGATCAAAACAAACCTCGGCCGGGCCGTCCAGCTCAGAGAGATATGGCCAGGGGTCTTATTCTGGACCAGAAAACTCTCCACGTGAGTATCTCTCATCACTCACTCTTCATTATCTATCAAAACGAATTCTCTGTCTCTCTCTTTCTCTCTCTCTCTCTCTCTCTCTCTCTCTTTCTTTCTCTCTCTCTCTCTCTCTCTCTTTCTCTCTCTCTCGCTCTCTCTCTCTGTCACACACACACACACACACACACACACACACACACACACACACACACACACTCTCTTCCTGTCTTTCTGTCCTTCTCTCTTTCACTCTTTCACTCTCTGTCCCTCTCTCTGTCAAGAAAACTCCACCTAGATATACATCACCCCATTCATTCTCTACCAGAACTCCACATGATTATTTTTAGAGTACATGACCTGTAACTGGCAGGACTGGTTGGGTTTAGAAGGATAAACTGGGCTCAGTCAGAAAAAATACCTCCTCACATGTCCTAAATAACCTGGCTGGCCACTGGCTGCTGGAGGAAGCAGAGATGCCAAGTTATCAAAATTAGCCTATAAGTCCATTAGCCTGAGGACCAAGAGACAGATTTTATTGCTTTCAGTGTTAAATTCAGGCTGTTACCATTCATGTACATGTGTTCTGTGTAAATCATTTCATCCCTCTCTCTCTTTCTCAGTCTTTGTCTGTCTGTCACCCTCTCTATACATGTATTTATACATACTTCATATAGCAAGTAAATTGGTAATTGGTGTGAATCTTTTTTGTTCCAGTAAACCCAGCCATACACGTGTACGCAGAGTAGTTAAAACACTTTTTGTAAACTGGTATACACATTCTAGTAAGAACGTTAGCTAATGTAGCAGTCGGTAATAGCTACTGTCAGGATAGCAGGAGAGATCTTTTTTTGAGTGTCATGCAGGGTCAACCAGTTGCAAAAGTGCACATGTAACACCCAGTGACGGGCTAAGATTCAGAGTCTCATGCTCTATCAACTGATCTAGCCGGGCACATTCACGATACACATGTATTTCATACCACAATTTGTCATCATCGTTTCCTTTTACTTAATTACAGATGCAGCAAGTCAGGTTGTTAGTCATTAACCTGTACAATAAAGCTCTGAAAGAAATCTAAACATGACAACTTAGGACTTTTGTTGACCCTGAAAACTTGTAGGAGCAGCTGCATGCCATTCTAAACTGAGTTTCTAAACAAACAGGGATTTTGAAAACCTAAAGCAAAACGAATTGTACACAGTTGTACACTACAATTTTACATTCCTGTAACGGCAGCCGTTCTGTGTAACGCTAATCATACTGGTTACCACTCAAGTGCGCATACTGAAGAATGCCCTGAGAGACGCAGCCGTGTGTGCTCTAAAAATGCTTACAAATAGGCTTATCACCAGGTCAGCCACATCCCTGTTGAGTCCTCAGAAAACAGCTTAGCAGCCCAACACAAACACATACACACACACTGCATCATGATTCAGTCTTACTAGTTCATTTACTGCTGTAGTGTTGAGTTTGGGTACATGTCTAGTGTGCTGTTGGATAGACATGTCTCATAACACGTTTTGAAATGTCGGCCCATATTAGCAGCATCATTTCACAATGATTGCAAAATGTCATGTTATGAAGCCACGGGGCCAGGAATATGCTTCATCATGTTTCAATGACCTGCTACTAATTTAAGCCCTCAGGCAAGTATGTACAGACTTGCTTGTGATACTTTCTATGAAACGTGATGTACGGAGTAAACAGTAAACACTCAGCATTACACAATACTCGCTGCCACCTGACCCCCAACAGCTGTGCGTTGGTCAAGACTGAAAATCCCCCCACTCTCCTTTTCAAAATACCCTTTTTGTGACAGCTGTGTTGTGGAAATGTTAGCTAAATATATAACTGTCCCTGACTATTTTGACAGTTAATCAAGCTGTAAGATCATAAGAATTAGTCACTGGAAAGAGTCAACTTTAATTCATTAATTGTGAAAGCCCTGTTTGTCATAGGCCTCTGTTGATTTTGGTCAACAGAATGATAGTTGTTTCTCTTTTTCTTCTTCTTTTCTCTCAAGTACTGAGTCAGTGTTTTGATTAAACAGCCAATCAGATGGATCTGTTTGTTAGCTTACAGTCTAATAGCCAATCTGCTGAATGTGGGTCAGAGCTTCTAATACAATTGTTCTAATGTCCTTTTGGCACAGCTCTGGCACTGCCGGCTCAGGGGCGGAAACTGTAGTAGCTTGAGCTGCGCAGCAAGCTAAAACTTCAGCGTGTAAGTGATTTGTTTTGGAAGTAAGTCAGTTAAGAGCATGAGGTGACCTTTCATTTTTACTATCAAACAATAAGCAAGTAATGTGTTAAAAGATGCTTGCACCTTTGGTGTTGTAGGTAGTATGTGCTTAATTCAGGTAAACATTCAGGAGTCTTTACTTCCACTACTTTCAGGAAAACAGTTTTTCAAAAAAAAAATTTTGTTTTTTTTTTTTTAAAAATGCATTGTTTTTGTGATGTCATACATTTTTATACATCCACCATCCTCATACGACCCTCTGCATTTCAGTTAGTCCCATTCTCACTGAAGATGTGTGTTTAATTCAAAGGGATAAAGAGCGGTCAAGTAAAAATTAATTACACATTTGATACATAAATCACAAAAACAGTGTCAGAAAAATGATGAGAGTAGTTTCCAGGAGGGAAATGTACGTTATGGGACCTTTATGTATGCTAACATCACTTTGACTATGTGTTCTGCAGTTAATTCAATACATATTTGGTGTTTTGTAGGCTTTTTTGCAATATCTTACAGTGTGGTCAACAGGAGCAATAACATAGTATAAGTGAATACAGTATAATACTGTTTTCTAGCAGTAGAGTCGTTAATTTGCAAAAATGCAAAGTAATGAAATAATTGAGGCAGACAGCTGTGCAAAAATAGCAAGTAGCAGCAACATGATTAGGAAAACATGTATATTATATAAATTAATACATGGTGTTTAAAGTGGAAGCTGGGGAATAGGTTTTCTTTGTTTATAGTGCAACAGCTTAGTGGGTACAAGGAAGCAGTTCAGTGTGTGTGATGTATAGTTTGGTGTTCTGTATTATTAGCCTAATCCTGGTAGTGAATTCTTGGATACTGCAAAACCTTCTGCCAGATGGAAGGTTATAGAAGGTGTGGGAGGGGAGTGTTGGTTCATACACAATCCTGGTGGTTTTGCAGCATGGGGTGTAAATGTCTGTAACAGAGGGGAGAGAGACCCCGATGGTCTTCTCAGCTGTCCTCACAATCCTCTGTAGGGTCCTGCAATCTGATGCGGCACAATTTCTGCACCTTACCAGGATGCAGCTACATAGAATGCTTTCTATGGGGCCCTGTAGTACATGGTGATAATTGGTGGGGTGCTGTCCTCAGGCTCCGCAGGAAGTAGAGACGCTGCTCGGCCTTAATGATGGAGCTGGTGTTCTCACTTGGTGCCCTGGATGATCTCCTCTGAGGAGTCTTTCATGTTCAGCAGAGAGTGAACATATTGTGCCCTCCTGGAGTCAGCAAACATCTTAATCTTGTCTATTGGTTGTCTACAGGTTGTCGTTCTTTCTGATTACACCCACCACGGTCATGTCATCCCTTGTCACTGGCTTGGTGGGGTGTGCAATAATGTTATCAGGGTTTAAAACTCTAGCATTTCCTTTTGCATTTGATGGCCTAATATCTTGTAAAATATTTGTACTTATTTTTCCAAAGGGAACGAACACTTTGTCTTGCTTGTTTAGTTCAAGTCTGGACATATACTGTATTACTCTCTTGACAGTTTCAGTCTGTATCTCCTAAAACATAGCCTTGAATCTTATTATAATTAATTTGACCTTAAAGTACCTTAGAATCTTTATTTCTGACTGTGAAGGGACTGTATGTCTCTTATTAATCATTATCATGATTGGCTTTTGCAATACTAATATATGCAATTTGAAGTGAAGGTGATCATTCGGTCATACGTGAACACACCACTGCACACAGTATGAACAGCATGAAATTCACCCTCTGCATTTAACCCATTCACCAAGTGAAGCAGGGGGCGGCCATGAACATGGCGCCCGGGGAGCAGTGTGTGGGGACGGTACCTTGCTCAGGATACCTCAGCGGTGCCTAGCGGTCTTGGGAATTGAACCTGGACTTTCTGATCACAGGACGAATGCCCTAACCACTAGGCCACCAGCTGCCCCTAATGAATCCATCAGGCCCAGTTTCCCAGACACTGACTGAGACTAACTGGGATTTTAAAGGTGAAACATTATTGCTGTCTATCCATGCTTCAGTATGTGCATTAACCATTATGTGCTCCATGTTGCTGCAGGTACATCCGCCTATATGGCAGGAAGTTCACCAAAGAGGATCATGTGCTGTTCGTCAAGCTCCTGTACGAACTGGTCACCCTGCCCAAGCTGGAGATCAGCATGATGCAGGGCTTTGCTCGTCTTCTCATCAGCCTGCTCAAGTAAGGCTGGATCTGTCAACTAAAGAGGGATAACTTACATTAGAATGAACTATGCTTAGAATGTATATGTTGTCAGTAGTTATGCACTGAACTGATAAGATAGTAATGTGAATGGACTTGACCTAAATATGTATTATATTACAGAATTTACTCTCTGTTAGCAATAATTGTTCACATTTGAATCGATTTTTATAACCAAAACCTGTTAAATGTATCCAAATCTATTCTTTTGCATTTTATAACATAAAGAACATAAAGCATTGATGGCAAATTAGAAAACAACCCTGGAATTGAGCCTATAAAACTAATTAACATGAGATTGAATTTGCTGTAGGTCCATGGTATGGAATAAGGAGTGGTGATGTATCTTGTATTACACAGCGTTGAGTTTAAGGTCCAGCACTACTAGAATATATAGATGGGACCTGTCCAATATCCGATGACGGACTTACAGCTATATCGGACCCGATACTGATATCATATCGGATCGGGCCCATCTCTAGAAATGATAATTTGGTGCTATGTATGAAACCAGTATGAGGAACACTGTCTGTTCTGTATCAAGTTGATACATTGTATCAAATGTATCCTCAGTTATTTATCAGTTATTAATTTAACATAGTGCTGATGTCATATTCACTGTGTGAATAACCTCCCTGTGTCATTTTCTGCTCTTCTAGAAAGAAAGAGTTGCTCTCCAGAGATGACTTGGAACTACCATGGAGACCCTTATACGAGTTACAAGATAAAATCCTGTATTCAAAAACAGAGCACCTTGGCCTCAACTGGTTCCCCAGGTACATAAATGCTGCCCTTTCTAAAAACAGCACAACACTTGTGTACAACAGACACATGGCAAACCATATTTCCACATTTTTTCATATTATTCCAGTATGTTAGTACAGTAAATTATTAACACCAAAGTTTTTATGCTGGCAATGCAGTTTCCTTCAAACTATCCGTAGTAGTTCAGATTATATGATATACACTATATGGATAGTAAGCACATAGTCATGGAGTCTCCAAAGGCAAACACTGCCAGTAGAATGGGTCATGCTGAAGAGCTCAGTGACGCATAATGCTGGTGCCATACAATGCCAGTCAGTCTGTGAAATTTCTGCCCTTTAAGATACACCCTGTGAACTGTTAGTGCAACCTCATATTAATGCTCATGGTTTTGTAATGGGATGCCCAACACATTCATAGAGGTGTGATGGATAGGGGGTCACATTTGTCCATGCTGTTTATATGTTATATATGCAAATATGACCAATGTGATTAACAAAACAATGCGATCAATCACAGTTATTATTTAAATCATCCGACAGCCCAACACAATTATATATTTAATTATTGCATAACTAATGTTAGTGAAGTACAATAACAGTTAATTCACATATCAACCAGTTTGATTGTGTATTTTTTGACTTTCAGTCAAAAATAACAAGAACAGGGTAAAATGCATAAATATGTCTTTTTCTGCTTAAGAACACAAATGTAGCTTCTAAGGACTTGCGCTCTTTTTGGAATAAGACCTTTCTGTTTCCATAACAACGTTTTTTTTGCATCTATAGTTCTTTATAGGTCGTAGAAATGGAAAATTCTATTCAGGAAGGCATCCAACTGATAACTGGTTATTTTAGTCTAGCTCTGCATACCAGTCTGCGCTCGTCTAAGTCTGCCTTTATGTCTCCACATGCAGTTCTCTGCGGCCTCGCTCTTCTTCTAAGCACATAATCATAAAAATTGCTCAGAGGTGGTAAGGACAGTTGCTTCTTTTGTGTTGCTGTTTGATTTCCACTTCATTCGCTTTGCAGTCACTTGGAGAAAAATAACTGAATGGCATGTTCCGTATGAAAAATAAAAAAGACTGCACACCTGTATAACCCGAGTAATGTCTACACATTAACCCTTTTTTGAATGAACTGATATATTTTCATCAGCATGTGTGACCTGGACCCCTACTAATGGCATGTGTTTTAGCACAGTATTGCTCACAGTGGCCATGCAGCCAGTCACATTCTTCCACTTGAATGAGAGTGCAGTGAATGAGCCATGTTTCAAAATAAAGGTCACGGGGTCAGGGGGCCCATCCTGATGCGGTGTTAGGTATCAGCACATGCTGCCCTGTGACACTCACGCATCGGATTTGTGACTAAGCATTAAAGGGTTTGTTGATGCCTCTCTGGTGGTATTTAACCCTTAGATATTCAATGGCTTTTTGGATGCACTTCTGTTAAAGGAAGGTACAGATCAGAAAAATTTATTGATCCTGGAGGAAATTGCTTTATAAAGGCCTGTACTGGGATCAAACCCAGGGCTGGTCTGGCCATCGGGCATCCCGGACCAGTCAGATCATTTTGGAGCAACGCAGAATCCCATTAACACCCCCTCCCCCCATCAGCAGGGGCTGTGGGGCGGCGAAACGGAGCATTTGGTTAAAAAAATAAGAATAATTTCAGTCAGATTTGATGAGTAAAGGCTGCTACTGCAACAAAGAGGGGACAAACGTCCTCATGATCTCAGAAGAGACGTTGCGGGAGAAGGCACCTAGAAACTTTTGGACAATGAGAAAAAGTCATGCAGAGTGTTTTGTTAAAATTCATTGACCTACATACTGGGGTACAACAGTAGCCACTTTATTTTACTGTCTAAGCAACCAGTGAACCTATATGTGTTATGAGTTTTTCTCCACCAATCTCCCCCCACATCTGCACCACAAGGGCTTCAAGTAATATGTACATATGGTCATTTTCAAATACTGGTACCTCAATAAAAATATATACTCTTTCTTTACCGTAGAATGCCTTTGTAGGCCTAAACTTATAATAATAATAAAACCTCCTTGAGGGAGCTTTTAGAGCCATTAAACAATTCAGAGCCCATCACCAATACCGAACAATTCTGTAAATTTCTCTAGAGCGTTTCAGATCTCTCTGATTAATTATGCATAAATGTCAAACTTTAACTTTTTCCTAGAACCTTTTATATTATGTGGAGGATCTTTACAATTTAGAAAAGTTGTTCACACTCACTCATGTCACTCACTTAGTCTAAAGATGTTTAATGAACTGAAAGTGTTTTTACTCCTATGGCTTTGCATAAACGTACTATTGTATTTTTATTCATGTGTATGCGTCATTCCCACATTAATAAAACATATTATTTCAGCAATAGGATTGTCGTGAGTACGTAAATAACGTGAAAGACAAGTGTGCTGATTATATATATTTCATGTAGTTTAGTAAGTTCTATACATTATTTATATATATTTATAAAGCCATTATTTGCTGTTGTTCATAGATATTGCTATCAGAATATTGCTCATACAAGAGTGCGTTTTTCATCATTATAACTTTTGATCACAGATCCAGCAGAACAATGAAACTAACTTAGTTTGCCTGTTTTAGAAACTTTCTGAAAGATGTGATGTGGGACTAAATAATGAAGGCTGTGGATGAGAAAAATACATTTGCATTTGCAGATTATTGCCTAACGGCATTCCTGTGTTCAGCTTGTTTCTTTGTTACTAATGCAAACAAACATTGCTAATCGTGAGTGTTACATGAATCTCTAAATTTGTCCTTCCATTTTCAGCTTAGTGGAGGGCATACTGAAGGCTTTGGTCAAGAACTGCAGGCCGTAAGTTTTTACACTTGTGTTCTCATCCTCACACTCATTAGAATTGTCCGACATGAAGGTTTCAGTTAAATCAATGAAAATGAAAGTCTGAAATGCACTGCCTCACTTGGTGAATGTTTTAATTGCAGAGAAAGTATTTCACACTGTTTGAATGTGAATGAAAACGGGCAATTGTTAATGTTAAGACTGCTTTTTGCAGATGTCTTTCCTATAGTTCTAAAAGCAGATGTTATTTTGGCCACCATTCCTACTGAAGCACATCTGAGCATTTACATTTATGCCATTTATCAGATGCTTTTATCCAAAGCAACTTTCAGTCTCTAACTACAGGGGACAGTCTCCCTGGAGCAACTTAGGGTTAAGGGTCTTGCTCAAGGACCCAGTGGTGGTCTGTTGAAGGTAGGATTCGAACCCATGACCTCTTGGTCTGGAGGCAAGTATCCTACCCACTGAGCTACCTCCAGCCTGAGCAGCCTTTATGCCTTAAACTCCAGTAATGAGGCCTCTTTCAAAGCCACTTAAATCCTTTCTTCTTTCCATCTTAATCACAATTCAGAGGTAACAAGGCCAGCTTAGCATCTTTATACATTCCAAGGTGGGATGTAAATTGCTTAAGTGTATCATACAGCACACTGGAAACTTCTGCACTCATGTTTGTCCAGTCATTTATTTAGGCTAATTACACATACACCATAATATATTAAGTAAAGTGAAAATGCTGTCATACATGAGCACAGCACACAGTGTGAAATTCTTTCTCTGTATTTAACCCCTTCACCAAGTGGAGCAGCGGACAGCCAGGAACAGGGAGCAGTGTATGGGGACAGTACCTTTCTCAGGGGGACCTCCAGAGGTGCCACAAGCTGCCTTGAGGAGCGAATGCCCTAAACACTAAGCCACCAGCTGAAAAAAGGATGTTACTCTACAAAATTGTATCAAAGTGATAAATATACCCACGCTGCTATGCTGAGTTTGTACAGCTCATAGAAGTTAGTCAGTCAGCTATGTTGGTCTGTTCCGGCAGGGAAGACACATGCCCTGCTATGAATAGCATCACAGTTTCTCCTAAGGCTTTTAATCCCATTAAGCCCTGTTTAATTCAGGCCTAGGTGTGATTTTCCTGTCACAGACAGAGTGAAGGGACCGACCAGTAATTCCTGTGAAAACCTCCCCCTGACCTCAGTACCTATCTATAATGTTGTTTAATGGTTATAAGCTGCCTCTTATAAAACGCTAGCAAGTTACAGTAGTACAGTTGTCATTGGTTGCTTCAATTTGTAATTGTTACAGGTCCCATGTTGCAAAAATCTTGTTGGACCTTATGAATTTCCATGAGGAAGTCTTGTGTGTTGAAAGCTCAGCTGGTGTGATTATAGCATATAAGAGAATGATTTAGAGTGTGTTTAGAGAAGCATGATGTTAAACATTAGCATATCAGTTGTTTATTGTATCATTTAGGTATTTCCCAGAGTCTGCCACTCAGGAGATGCTGGAAGAGTGGAGGCCTCTGCTGTGTCCGTTTGACGTGACAATGCAGAGAGCTATCAGCTACTTTGATCTTTTCCTGCCCACCACCCTCCCGCCTCATCTGCACCACAAGGGCTTCAAGTAAGTTCCTCCTAAGCTACTTCCCTCCTACACAGCTTTAGCGTCAGACCTGGCACATTCCAGTATATCAACACAATGCCTCCACACTGAATGATGGGTTCTAAGGGTCAACTAATGTTTTCACAAGTAGACACTATGGGTAGGTGTTGACTAGTTGTGTCAGATTGTGGCAATTAGATATGGCAGCAGTTAACAAACAGTGTAACATGCAGGGTGGGGACCAAAACAAGCGTTGTTTCTTCTAAGCACAAGGTCAAACTATAATTTAGGAAAACATCACAGGATGAAGCTAATTGCACTTCCAAGTTGTGTAAGCCTGTGCTAAAAAATAGGCAGAGGGGGAGTTAGGTTTCAGTTTTTAGGACATCATAAGACCACAGTGTCAGGTTCTGGATATCAGACAATATGGCCTCATGAAAACACTGTGGGTGTGTCCAAAATCGCGCACTTCTGTCCTGTAGTGCTGTCCTAAATGGAACACTAACATTTTGCACTTAGTGGAAGTGACGGACTAGCATTTACATGTGATTATACCGCAGTATACATTAGTAAAATAACTTTATTTAAAAATAACTTTATTAACGTTACTTACATTTAAACAAACCAGTTGCCTCCGCTTGGGCTTGCATTTTATTTTTAGCCGCCATTATGCAACTCAAAAACTTGTTGAAAGTCCCTCCCCCTCTGCTACGTAGTCTGTTTAGTGCACACAGTGTCCATCGTTCTGCAGTGCAATTTCTGGACGTTTTCAGTTCACCATCCGGGTACTTTCAGTGCTTTTAGCTTAGTTGCCAGTGTGAACGCTCAACGTACTAAAATCGCACACTAAAATGTTTTGCTGTGAGCATCTTAACAAATCACATGTCTTTGTTGGTGCTGAATTTGGATATTCTGAGGTGTATGTGCACTGCAAAAACAGAACAGCATTTTGGCAACTAAAAATATATATTTTTTTTTTGCAGTGTACGCTATATTTCTGAATATTTTTATTTTTTACCTTTTGCTTATTTCAAGTAAATGTTGCTTTCCTCTGTTGGTAGATTTTTGCTAAGTATAAGCGTGTAGCATCTAGTTTTTGTAAGTTGCTTAAACTTTTGCTTGGTGTTCCCCAGGCTATGGTTTGATGACCTGATAGGCTTGTGGGTATCCGTGCAGAATCTCCCCACATGGGAAATGGTAAAGTTTAGCTTTCTTCTTCACTTCAGTGGAGTGGATTGTATTCTGAATGGAGACAAAAATGACCTGTAATCACTTTTCTGTGTTTCAGCATCTTGTCAGTCTTTTTGCTCGGTTGGCCAGTGACAACGTTGGCTACATTGATTGGGATCCCTACATACCAAAGGTTGGAAAACTCTTCGAGTGATCTAATTAGTTTGAAGGAGGTACCATTAGTACCTTTTGAGCACAGATACTGCATAATGAGACTCCTAAATGGAGTTTTTGGTGTGAAGCTCACTGGAAGAAATATAATATGAAAATAATATGAAAACTAAGTAAAAGGGAGTTGAAGACACAATATCAAACATGAATGTTTTTACACTCTAAGCCTCTAATCAAATCTAAAACATTGTTTTTGTCATCTTTTAATTATTAAATATAGTTGTTTGCAAAGATTTGGACAGATCTTGACATGTTTTGCTGAGAACACACTTAATTCACTTAATTCACTGTTTATTTAACATAACACTGGCACTTTTAGAATAAGGTCATGTTATGGCACTTATACACTGAATGGTTCGTTTTTCCCAATATGTCTCTCTAAACAGAAAATCAATATAAATGAGAACAAATATAGTCACAGTATAGACTATAACATATAAACATGAAAGGCTTTGTTAACTTTCGCACTTCTAATTGCTTCCATTATACCACTTCTTTCAGATTTTTACAAGGATTCTGAGAAGTTTCAACCTTCCAGTGGGATCCAGTCAGACGCTTGTGTCTCGATACCAGACGAATGCCTATGACATCGGTCACGTGGTCCTCTGGATTACAGCTTTACTGGTTAGTTGTCCTTTCTCAGTGCAGAGTGGAATATAAAACAATATAATATAATGAAAACTCTAAAATGGTCAATGTGTGTGTCTGTGTGTGCTTGTGTTTCAGGGAGGGCCAAGCAAACAGGCCCAGACACAACTGAGTGGCCTTTTTAACAGTATCTCCTCATTCTTCCATCCTTCCAACCATGGTCGATGGCTAGTGAGTCCCTGTTGAATAATTTGTCTGATTAATATGTGTTTTTTCAATCAGTAGTACTGTATACAATGTGGATTGGTATAGTCTGTGTCATAGACTACATATGTGTTTTATTCATATGGGTTAAAAACCAGATAAAGACTTTTACCTTGTGCTGTGGTGTGTTCGTGCGTGACTATAAGGGTTAATAAATAAAGTAAATCAGTGAGTTTACCCACTTCCAGCTGCACATATTGAGGAATCTATGTCAAAGTCATGGTATCTGTATCAAAATTCTAAATGTTTGAATTATAACCAGCCTACTTATTGATTTCACTGCCTGTCATGTTGTCTGCTTTGTATAAAAAAACAATTCAGACAGAACCCTAAACACCCAGACATGCCCTCAGCAGTACAAAAATACTGCGATGACACAAAGTGAGGCCACAGTTGTGGCTTGAATGAAAGGTCAGGTCCTCATCCTCAGTAAATGCCATTCTTTTTCTAGAGTCATCTCCTCATAGACCACTATCAGGCTACAGTTAGCCTTCCCCAGTGCACACGTAGTTTATATTGTCTGAGGGAGACTTCCAGCTGTCCATGCTTTGCTCTTCTGCCTGTACATGCTTTGTCCTGCCGTTGGCATTGTGTGCTCTATTCTCCACTCTCAGTTGTTGGTGGGAGGGCCTGTGTTTCGTCTGACCCGAGGGCTGACTGCACTGTGTGATTGGTGAATTTGTGGCATATGGTGCCACTCTTTACAAGAAGAGTACTGGGGAAAAAAAAGAAATGGAGGATCTGCCAAGTGGCATAATGTTTACACAGAGATGAATATTGTTTATGTCTCTAGGCTCTGCTTAGACTCTTGTTTATGGCAAAAAATGGCATTGTATCTGTATCTGACTGAAAGGAGTAGAGAGACATTCTGAGTCAGGGATTATTCAAATGCCTGCACTTTCAACATTTTTGCCTTTAAAACACTGGGGCAAAAAAAAACATATGATGAAATATAAATAGAAATAACATAGAGATAGAAATAACATAGACATAGAAACAACTTACCCATAGAAACAGTGTAATAATGCTGTAAATATAAAAAATCCTATGTTGGTGTCCCAGAATGTGTGTTCAGGCTCCACCGCTAACAAAGGACAGCTGAACTGAAAACTGAAAATTTCTGGGTTTTTGTTTCTGGGTCTTTGTTTGCCTTTCTATCCATTCTGTTATTGTATCTTTCCAGGCCAGACTCAAAATAATTGTGAATGATGTTATACATGTACATAACATTTCTAAGTATAAATAGTATAGAGCACATATTGAAAAGAATTATAAATTATATATTTTTTGAGAAAATTATACATACATTGTTAGTAATGTTATCTATGCAACAACATTTCTAAATATATGTACTTTTGTAATCATTTGGTTACATTTAAAAACATGCACATGTAAGTTAAAATAAGTTAAAATATTATTTTGGATTTTGCCAAGTGTCCCCATGCAAAAATTATTTTAATAATATTTTTTCTTTCTTTTTCAAAGCACTACTATTAGAATAAATACAAATAGCACTAATGCAGTAAATTATTATTTTATGTAATGTTTGATTTTTAGACAAAATATATCAAGCAAAACATATACCATATAAATTTGACTTCTTTCTTGTTTATTGGCCTTTGTTATATTTATCTGTTTTTTGGCTGAAAAAAAGATGCCTAAGACTTTTGCACAGTACTGTATTCTTTCTAGAGCACTCTGAACCGAAAGTAGTGGATTTCGGTGCATTATGGCCGTGTTTAGTGGATAAAACCACACAGTCCTTATGGATTAACTTCAGTGGGAAGAAAGACATTAAAGTATGGGCCCATTATGAGTGAGGACTTTTTGTTGTGTTATTGCTATGTTTTGTGTAATTTAATATTTAACACATAAATACTTTGAGTATAACAATTTATCTTTGTTTTCCAGATGAAGTTGATGAAGCTCCTGCAGCGGCTGCCAGCAAGTGTAGTGCGGCGGCTGCATCGCGAGCGCTACCGGAATCCCTCCTGGCTGCCTCCAGTGCCAGAGAGCCATTGGCTCAGTGAGCAGGACATTACCGAGTTTGTGTCTTGCATGAAGCAGCCTGTACTGTTAGCCATGTTCAGTAAGACTGGCAGTCTGGAAGCAGCCCAGGCCCTGCAGAACCTGGCTTTACTCCGACCTGAACTGGTCATCCCCCCACTGCTAGACAAGTGAGTGCATGCGTGAGCAGATTCGGACTTGTGTGTATCCATGATTTTAGTATTTTTCCTTATAACTGCGAACAGCCAGTGTTTCCACAGTTATAGAAAACCAAGGACATCCT
>JBBPDE010201025.1:0-16139 GCA_037974605.1 Nannopetersius ansorgii
TCAATGAGGAGGCAAAAGAGGATAGCGTTGCCAACCTCTCGCAGGCTCTGAAATACATCCGTCTTCAGCTCAGCATATATAGGTTATACAATATTATAAAATATAGAAATATATTTTATATGAAGTTTCATTCCAAAATGCTGTAATATTCATACAACAGTAGATATGATAAACAGGTTTTCCAACAAAGCAGATAATACAAAGCACACCTTTCTTTCTTCGATACAGATAGCATTTATCATACTATAGTATTAATATTTCTTGTATCTCTTGTGTTCATTATAACATTAGCAACAACATCGATCAACAACAATAAAACAATAAAACCACTGACAAGTGAAGTAAATAACATTGCTTGCCTTGTCACAATGACAAGAGATGGGATATATTAGTGAACAATCAGTTCCTGAAGGCGGTATGTTCAAAACAGAAAGCTGGCCAAGCATAAAGATCTGCCATGAACCAGAGCAAGCAGTGATGGCTGGACTTATGTGGTGTTACTGGTATGCAGTGGTTAGTACCTATCAAAACTGGTCCAAGGAAAGACAACCAGTGACAGGGTCATAGTGATGCATGTGGGGAGCAAGGGCCAACCTACTTGGTCCAATCTGACGCTACTGTAACGCAAATTACTGAAAAATGTGTCAGAATGCACAGTGCTTCACAGCTTACTGTGTATAAAGCTGCGTAGCTGCAGCCTTTCACACAGTGAACTATGATGCCTGGTCAGCTCTGATGCATTTTTATCATAGCCAACATTCATTTTTTCAGTAATTTGTGATATAGTAGCTCCTGTTGGATCAGAACAATGCTTACCCACCACCTGTGGTTACAATGAGCAGGTTACCAACGAATTGGGCCATGAAACCATGGAGGAAAGTGGCCTATCTGATGAATCATGTTTTATTTTACATCATATGCACTCTATGGGAGTCTATGTGAGTCACTTACCCGGAGATGGCACCAGGATGCCTAATCGGAGAGGCAGTGTGTTATTTTGTGAAATGTTTGGCTGGGAAACTCTGGGTTTTGGCAAATCCACTCTGGTGGATTTTACCTTCTCTCGTATCATCAATCTAAACATTGCTTGCTAAACAAGTATACTACTTCATGGCAGCTGTATTGCGTAACGGCAGTGGCCTCTTTCAGCAGGATAATGTACTCTGCCTTTCCTCGTATCACACTGCAGAAATTGTTCAGGAACATGACAAGAAATTCATGAAAGTGTTCAAAACTCCAAATGTCACAGATCTCAATCGGCCCAATCCATAGAGGCACCATATCACAACAATACTGAAACAATCTGCTGCTAAAGTCTGCCTTCCAGATGCCACAGCACACTTTCAAAGGTTTTGTGAAGTCCATGCCTCGGCAGTTCAGCGCTGTTTTGGTGACATTAGTGGGGGCTGTACAATATCAGCCCGGTGGTTTCAAAGTTATGACTGAACGGTGTATATCATAAATAAAAATTGTGAAAGTGCCTGTTCATACCTTTATCAAGCAAATGAACACTTAATTTGTTTTTCGTTAATTTGTTACTCACAACCACAGAAAAAGAACATTTTCCAGCCTCATTCACAACAAGTGATTTTCTTCAAATGAAACTAATTTTATAGTGATTTAAAGAACTTGTTTTATCTCAGATTAACAAAGGCATGGCAAACACACCCATGGATCAGCACAAGCAAAATGATTCAACAACAAGAGCACTTTCCTGTGTTGTCTACTTTGTCAGGGATGTGAATCTTACAGTGGGAGAGGCATCGAACACAAAATACCAATTTCTTCTGGCTTTGACTTCCCACTGGCCTATGAAATTTGATCATCATTGAAGTCCTATTTAAATAAAATACATAATAAAAGCTCAGCAGTAGAATACCCACTGTAACTCCAGTGATACAGGTCCTACCAATGACCACTTCTGAGAAGAGAAAGGATGCTGATAGAATAATGTAATGGTAGTTAAACTAAAATCTGTTCACTGGACAGTTTTTGACCACCAGCAAAATATCCCTTTCTAACCTATGGGCAGAAGTTTGTTCTGTCATCTTCAGAGATAATATATAAAATGCAAGGCAGCATTCACACATAACAGTCATAATCTTTGTATCATTTCACTTCTGACAAACATAACATACAATCTTATGTATGATTCAATTAAAGCCTCAATTCCCTGAACACTGTAATATTTTTAAATACTTTTGCCGCAAGACGTCTTATTGTGATGAATACCTAGATATAAAGTTAATTTAAAAGGACTATAATAAACAGATACGTATGAAGCCAAGCTTGCAGCACGACCTGTTCAGTGCAACTGTCATTTAACACCATCGCTTTCAAGTGACATGTTGTTTGAAATGTATCCGTAATCAAGTAGTTATTTAAGTGACTATAGAGGTTAGGATTCAATATCAACAACTTGCGTCTTCGTCCCAATGCAAACTCTTCTGCATGTTCAGATTATGAAATTTAAGCAAACAAATACTGTATCATTAAAGGTCAGCAATGGGAAGCTCATTCCCATTGACACAGTAGAGACACATCAGTTAAAAAAATGACCACTTCTTACAAGATAAAAGATGCATATAGAATAATATGGTTGTCAAACTAAATGACTTGATATCTGAAGCTAGCTATTTCATCCAAAAATCTACTGTAAACTCTTCTGCAGATTAGGAAATTCAGAAACTCGACAGATACTGAGACACAAGGACACACCTTCGGATCAAAGGGATTTTTCGCTTCATTACTTTTCACGTACTAGAGAGCACATGACTAATGTAAAGCTGGTCAAAAGACTGTATTCTCTGAAAACTATATGACACTGCAGAAGGTCTTCAAATTTAAGTAAAACAGCATTTCTAACTGATATATACAGCCATGTGCAAAGGTTTTAGGCACCTGGGAAACTTTTGAAAGATGTGTATTTAAGCATATATTTGCTCAGCAAAAAACATTAATATTAGAGTTAACTCAAATATCATTAATAGTGTCA
This sequence comes from Nannopetersius ansorgii, assembly GCA_037974605.1. Lineage (NCBI taxonomy): Eukaryota > Metazoa > Chordata > Actinopteri > Characiformes > Alestidae > Nannopetersius > Nannopetersius ansorgii. Next base: position 2,996 of record JBBPDE010201025.1, read on the forward strand.
GAAGTGACTTTATGTATGTTAGTGTGTTCACTGAAAGTCTTCAGGTCAGACGGTATTACTTAGCATTAATTACATGTACTAGTTAAACTACCTATACTGGTTAATCAATGCTTACGTTAAAGCAGCCCAGGGGTGAATAAAGGAAATCCACAGAATAACTGTGGGCATTAAGGAGATAACTGCAATTACATCTGGGTTCTTCTAACCACTTCAGAAGATACCAAATCTTCTTAAAACATAACACCTAGTTAATTTGCACTATTAGTGTTTGTTCGCACTAATAAATAAAATGTCCTTGGTGTTTTTCCAAGCTAAAACATTCACTGCTGAGATATATGGCTTCAAACTATTTGCTTAGGTATATTTGTACAGTACTGTTTCAAAAATCCCATTTATTAGCAATAATCTAAATAAAATTAACATATTGTACTTAAAGGCAATGAAATTAATGTAAGCGTATTATTTTTATTAGTTTTGCATCAAACCATAAACTGATGCGACAATTTCTTTAGAGTCACAAAACCAAAGTGAGGTCTGGTTAATGGTTCAGTGGTTTGGTTAATGCTTATTAATGGTTAATGCTTACAATCCAATCATAAAAATTATAGTATTCATAATAACTAATCCCCGCTGACAGGTCTGAGTGTGTGATATTGATTTAAGCAGCCTGGGTAAGGTGTAGAGGTTTCTACTTTGTTGGAGGTAGGGGCTACATCAGTCCTCCACATACAACATGCAGCCTCAATCATGCCTTTCACTGACGAGTACTCAGCAGCTTTTAGAAAAAGTGCCCAAAGAAATGCACACAACAAAATCTATGTATTTACCCGTCTTTATCGCGGACAGTCCACCAGTTGGGTTGTGAACAGTCAATGACAATGTACTCCTCATCTTTGTGCAGAGCAATGTCCGTTTCTTCTTCAGGACTGAAATTCTTCTTAGCAACCACAATTTTCTCCTCCACGCTGGAGAATCTCCTCTGCAGGGATAGACAAACAAGTGAAAAGGCTTGTGAGGCCATGGAACAGCTTTTATTCATGAAAGAAAAATAAAATATTGATTCATATATAAGCATAAATGTGAGCAACATTTTGACCTACCTGTTGACCTGGTGTTGGAGGGAGGGGTTTTTTAGAGGCTGTTGCAAGAAAAGAGAACATCTGCTATTTGTGAAGATAAGCCTCTGCACTTTTAATAAAGACTGTAGGTTTATTATTTAACCATAGACAGTTAATACTTTGACTGGAAAACAATCTAGAGAAAACAACGAAATGAGCCAACCGGTTCCACTGGGGAAGTATTCACTGCAGCCTCGGGCCAACTTTTCCGTCTGAAAGCAACACCTCCATCGTCCATCTCCCCAGAAATCCGGATGGTAAGTCAAAGATAGGGTGTTTTGCTTTGTCTCTTCATTAATGATACAAAAAAACAAGACGGGGACCAGTTAACCCAGTGAGGAGATCAAGAATTAAATAAAAACAATCCTTTCATCACAGTGCATTTGCTTGCTTGTTAATTTCAGTCTGGAACAGCTGCTTACCCTCTTTAAGAGCTCTGACCCACTTCAGCCTGGTGTCGTTGTCTGGTGCGAAAATGTAAAGGTAGTAGTTATCATAGGCGACCTGTAAACAGAGCAAAAAGCAATAAGTTATTTTTCTAAAGCGCTCAGCAGCAAGACACATCAACAAATGATATCCTTGAATTGTAACGACTGTAAACGTACCACAACATTTAAAATAAAAAACATTTATTTGGTTAGACCTATTACACCAGTGTCAAGCTAAGATTCAGAGAAATCTCACCTGGAAAGGATATTTATATTCACAGGGTATTGGAACATCACTTCGCACAATCTCCACACATTTGATGCGGAAAAGCTCGATGCAGCCTTTCTGAATCGGCTTTTTCTGAAGTAACATCAAACATATCACATCATTACGTTCAGCACATACATATTCATTCTCTTTGCAAACACTGCTTTACCACTTTGCAGTCTTCTATTTTTTGTGCTAAAATATTACAGTAAAATGAATACATACCAAATCACAGTCATTGCTCTTTATACTGTAAACACGAGGCTATGTCGTAGGTACATGAGTTATGCTTTAAAGAAGTTTAACTGTAGAGATTTGTTTCTGCATAGAATTTGTACTGCTCTTCTATACCATTTAAATATTTGCTATTAAATCTATTATTTTTTTGTATTTTTATCTGTAACACATTTGGATTGTCAATGCTCAGTTTGTATTTAACAAACTTTCCAGTGAAATAAACGTAATAAACATAATCCAATAGCAAGAAACGTAACAGTATTACTCAAACCCCCTTTTATTTCACAAAAAAACGCTATTATTTAGTCTATCATTGATATTTCTTATGTGTAAAATGTAGTTCTATAATTCATAAAAAAGAAAATTACTTAAAGCTATGTTTAATGCATTTTATAACAAAGTCATGTATAATGTATTCTATCATTTTTCGCATATTTTTTCTGAAAGAGGTATATGTGATCATAACACATCTGCACATACTTACCCCGGGGCGACGTTCAGAATATGACAAATCCTGAGTGTTCAGCACGAAATACCTTTCTTTATAATTGCATGGTGATGTCCTTCGCTTCTGTTGAGATTTCTTATACAAAGTTCCTTTCAGAATAACCCGTGGGTACATGTTAAAATGAATGTTCTTGAGGAACCCTCCTGAGCTTGAGGCATACTGGTGCTGACTATGAAGTGTGTTTTAGTAACAGGTATCATATGTAGACTAACACTTATGCATGAGGTATGGGTTTCCGGAGACAGTGTGCTGGGTAAACCACTTCCTCAAAAAGGTATGAGTGCATATCTCTCTCTCTCTCTCTCTCTCTCTCTCTCTCTCTCTGTCTCTCTCCCTGTCTCTCTCTCTCTCTCCCTGTCTCTCTCTCTTTCTCTCTCTCTCTCTCTCTCTCTCTCTCTGTCTCTCTCCCTGTCTCTCTCTCTTTCTCTTTCTCTCTCTCTTTCTCTTTCTCTCTCTCTCTCTCTCTCTCTCTCACACACACACACACACCATACAATATTCATCACTGATTTGACGAGAGAAAGGGAGATTTTTTCTCACTAAAGACACAACACAAACAAATAATACCATTTTACATTTTTGAGCGTTATTTACAGTTCTACACTTGATTATTGTGTGTAAAAAATCTCAATTATTATGGAGAATGAATGCTCATGATCAAACAGTGTGAATACATGGGTCCAGATGAAAGCCTTCAAATGTTGTTTTAAACCCCCTTGCAAGGCGAGGAACCAATCCTTTTCTAGCTTACTTTCCTCGCTCGTTCCGTCCAATCAGAATGCTCCTTACAGATTGGCCTCTCGCGCACAATGCTAACAACAGCGCGGTGTTCTGTTTCCCGAGAGTGGAAGTAGTGGATTACAAATAACTTCCTTATCAAGCAGTACTTCGGTACGTATTCACTTTCCTTTGTTTATGTACTTGGTTCCTGTAATGATGACTGACTTTCTGTTCATGAATCAGGTCCACAGCGGTTTCTCGGACGCTAATTAGCATTAGTGCTAACTTTAGCTTGCCATTTTGATGTTTTGTATTTCATTTGGATTTGCAAATCTGCCAGTACCGTAGGTGACGCGGTCTTGTTGTCTAGCACATCGATTATCCTGGATAGTATATTAAATGGAAATACGTGTTTGCTCCTTTCCGTCCTTTGTTAGTTCTCAGTCTAGCAAGTAAAGTTAACGCATCTGTTTAACCAGCATTTCTCCAGGGAATTATGATTTTGTAGTGATGTTAAGTGACCATTTATCATAAGCAGTGGGCAGCTAGGAATTGCACTCCTCAAGAACAGTCTATAACTGCAGTGATATTAGTTTCATTTAAATGTTTTTATTTACATTTGGGCACTGAGATATGTTACATGTTTTCACATCTGCTTCAAAAGAACCTAATAGAACTGTCTTTTACAGGGAGGATTCAGCTTGAGTTATCAAATTGCCACTTTATGCCACTTTATCACAACTGACTCTTCCTTCACCAGATGCCCCAGTTAACCATAAACGTAGTAGTTTCTTGACTATAGTAAATTTAGTAATGAAATGTTATTTTGCCTAATTATACCATGTTAACAGCATGATTTCTTCTACTGTTGCAAGGTTACCATTTTATGTAGTGGTTTACAGTGGCTTGTTTTCAGCTTAAACGTGATCTGATCGCCTTTGTCTCAGTGGGCCTTTCAAATCGACATGGAAACTTGCCCCAATTGCCTTTTTGATAAATACCAATTATTACTACTGTGTCAGGTATAAAGTACTATTGCAGCCAACACAGAGGTCTTGTTTCATTCATATTGAGAAATTGTTTTTTTTGTTTTACCAGACATTCAAAATGGGCGAGCCACAGCAGGTCAGTGCCCTGCCACTACCGCCAATGCAGTACATAAAGGAATATACAGACGAAAATATACGGAAAGGACTGGCTCCGAAACCGCCTCCTCCAATTCGGGATGCTTACTTGATGTTTGGTAATCAGTTTCAGTGTGATGACCTCATCATCCGTCCCTTAGAGAGTCAGGGCATTCGGCGTCTGCATCCAGTGCAGTTTGACCACAAGCGAGAACTGAAGAAGCTTAATATGTCCATTCTGGTCAACTTCCTGGACCTCTTGGATATTCTCATTAAAAGCCCTGGCAGCATTAAACGGGAGGAAAAACTGGAGGACCTGAAACTGCTGTTTGTTCACATGCATCATCTAATCAATGAGTACCGTCCACATCAGGCCCGGGAAACGCTGCGTGTAATGATGGAGGTGCAGAAAAGGCAGAGGCTGGAGACTGCTGAGCGCTTTCAAAAACATCTGGAGAGGGTGGTGGAGATGATCCATAACTGCCTTGCATCGCTACCTGATGATTTACCTCAGCCAGACGCCTCAAGTGGCACTGGAGCCAATGGCCTGGCTGTATGTTCTGTCTTGGGAGGGGAGTCCAGACTGAAAACTGAGCCCATGGATTTAGAGGAGGCTGGGGTTAGCTGCATGGCAGGACAGATGGACAAAAATGCACCCACAGCTAAGCGGGAAAAAGTATGGGATAAAGATGCTGCGATGTGCAGTATCATCGATGAAATGACTTAAGATAATTATTACATCGGTCCTTACTCCTACTTCTATTGTGTTATGTTTTGGTTCAGTTTATTACATTATTAACAGAAGAATAATTTTGAATTTTCAACCACTGACTCGTGGAGATTGTTCAAAATTCAAGGAAACTTCTGAAAGGGTTTTCTATATCGTCTTCTCATTGCATGAAATAAATAAAGCTACAATATTTTTGTTTCTACTAAGCATGACTCTGGGTCAAATAAAACCATCACACGCTTGTATAATTGTAAAAACTCCTGGGAGGAATAAGAATGTTGAATGATGTAACAGGGTCATGTGATGTTTAGGGTTTCTTGCTTTTGTAAGAATCTGATTCAGCGCTTTGGAACAAGGAAATACAGTTCTTATGCTACCTTTAACTGTCGCTCTTCCATAATGGTATGCCGGTTAAGTTTGTGTTTTTATTTTGTTTCACAGGTGAAGAAAAAGTACATACTAGTGTGATCTCTATATAGATAATGTAAGATACAAAAACATCATGGCAGAGAGTTATTTATGTTATGAAAATAGTACTGAATGCAGGCACAAGATGTGAAGTACTTCTCTAATGTCAGCAGGATCAAGAGAGCAAGCAGAGTCTGACACATGTAGCAAGGCCATCTATTAAATCACAGACTACTACAGTGTAATAATCTAGGCCAAGGATCATGCAGCATAGTAATGACCTGCAGTGGACTGGATGTACTGGTATGCCATGCTACTAATTTAACATTTTAATTCAAATGAAATGTAGATAGATTTTTGTGGATTATGTATGTATGTATATATATATACACACTCATACACACACACGCACGCACACAAAGTTAGGGATATTCGGCTTTCGGGTGAAATCTTGGGATGAACCTAAAATGCACTATAACCTTTACGGGTGAACTTAATGTGACCTTCCCTCAGCGTTTGAGTGTACATGTCCAACTGTTCAAAGTTTCAATACTTTTTACACAACTTGCTGTTCTCTGATCTCTAGCGTGGGCCCGGACCCCAGGTTGGTAACCACTGCCATAGTGTCATCAGCAGGTTGCAACAGAGATACAGAGTGGAAGAGTCACAGAAAGGCACAAAGTGGACTTCCTTTGGCCACATCCCACACTGATGACCGCTTCATTGTGAACAGTGCTCTGCAGAACTGGATGATGAATGCCATTCAACCCCAGGAACATTTAAGGGAGGTGAGAGGCACGTCAGACCATTCAAAACCATTTACATCAGTGTGGTCTGCATGCTAGATGACGTGCAAAGGTACCTGACCACACCACCAGGCACAGGTGTCATCGCCTTGCATGGGCCATGGAGCATTTGTGCTGGCCTTTGGTGGTGGTGGTGTTAAAGTGCGTCTAGTCAATACAGGCCCGTCCGCAAGAAGAGTGGGAAGCCATGCCCCAGCAGCCAATAAGTCAACTTGTGAACAGCGTGAGATGTCATCGTCAAGCTGTAATTGATGCTCAAGGGCACATGACACATTTTTTTGTGGTGGTATACTCTCCACTGCTGTTGGCTTTTGTTTCAATAAATTGTTTGAGATGAAGACCCCATTGCATGCTACTTAAATGCCCTAATTTCATGATATAACATCACTATAGTGCATGCTTTTTACGTTTTCCATGAATTTCAGCCGAAAGCCAAATATCCCAAATAAAGCCATGTCATTTGCTGTTAAATTTTCTGTCTAAGTGGGTCTGTGAATCTGAAAGTAAGGTAGGGGATGCTGTCTTGTTGTCTAGCACATCACTTTATCTGGATATGATATAAAATAGAAATACTGTACATGTTTGCTGCATTCCTTACTGGCTCTTAGTAAAATGGTCACAATGCCAACCAATATAGCCATTTTATTTACTGTCAAATAACCTATGAATATAGGTGTGTCACCTGAATTTTAATGATTTTTGTGCAATTTTGATATGTTTTCTACTATTCTATCAACTGCTGAATGACTGCATCTTTACCATTAACGAAGTATATAGGATGTAGAAAAAGCGATGGCATTTCCATTGATAATAAATATATGAACATTACATCTGCAAGCCACTTGCTTTGACATGTTCGAGCTGCAGGGTCTGTGAGGTGTTAAATAACGATTACTGTGAAAAACCTCCAGGGCCAGAATGATTACCGTGTAAATATTAAAGTTATTGTTGGAGGTGCAGGTTAGTGATGCTTAAAAACGGAATCTCAGCTGGCTGGCGCAACAAGCTGAAATAATGAGACAGATGATTAGACAAGTCATTAATTTTGTGAAGCGATGTCCACGTTTTTGGGAGTTTCCTTACTTTATATAGTACAAATATGGTTAAATCGTAGCGACCGAGGTTACGAAACGCAAACAACGCTGTTTCACAACAGGGCAAGACGCACAGTCAGACAGCCAATAGGAAGGACGCTGGCGCATCACGTGTTTTTTATTTACGTAAGGTAAATGGTGGCAGAAGCAAGGGGAGCTCAGTCTTTGCCTAGCATGGGGAAAGCATCGGGACGAGATTTCGGTAGTATGAAAAAGGGAACGCCAACACTATCAGCAGGTATTGCTGCTCGGTGTTGATGGAGTTAGGCGCCGAAGAAACACTGCTGGAGCCCAGACGTCATGCTCGGACAGGCGAAAACAGTTTGTATACGGATTGAAACGCGACCGAGAATGGAGGGCATCTACGGGCGTGTAGGGAAAAAGTGCAGAGTGAGCGTTTAACTGTGGTTTCTGAGAAACTGCTTGTATCTGGTGTGTGGACGAGCCTAAAAATTCAGAACGTGACAGATGGACGCCTTACTCAACTTGTCGGTTAGACCAGTTATACCAAACGTCGCGAGCGAAACTTCACACCGCTACCTGATAAAGGCCTCGGCGATTCGAGATTGATTTTCATACACATACACACAAAACCTAATTCCCGCAATGGATCTGCTAGAGTGTCCGATATGCCTGTTTCTCATGTGTGAGCCGGTGACTATGAACTGTGGTCACTCGTTCTGCCGGAGATGCTTGGAAGCCTGGCTGCCGTCCAGGTGTCCAGCCTGCAAGGAGAGGCTGAAGCAGAGAGACGCCAAGACCATAAAGAACAACGTTCTGGTCTTCAGCATCATCGAGAAATGCTGCCCGGAGGAGACCAAGATGAAGTGCCACATTCAAGAAAAGCTGAAAACGTGCGAGTTCACGGAAGCCCTGCGGATTGCGAAGGACGGGATAGAGGCAGGCAAGAACCAGCCTTTAACTCCAGTCTCTCCACACATCAGTGGTAGTGCTCAGAAATGTGTTCTGCAGAGTAGATTCACTGACAGTGTTACGCAAGCTCTATTAAATGTAGCTTACGTTGTCCTTCGCATCTAGGGGCGTGCAATAAGTGACGTGATTGTGTACAATTTATAGTTATCGGACCGCAGTGCATAAATGTAGCTCGAAAGAAAGTAATCTTTGGCTTTAAAGTTCACAAAGTTAACGTCGGTTGAGTATCTAATCCACCGTGAAGGCAGTTCCATAAGTGACAACCTTAGCTATAAATAGCGAAACTAAAACGGAGCTAATATTTTTTTCACCTTTGTTGGGGTGTTATTTTTTTTTTTTTGTAAATGTTGCTCCGATGTCTCACGACTCCTGCTGGACTGGACAGCTTTGTTGTAGATTGTTGAGTACTACTATACATAAAGACTGCTGCTTGCCACCCACGCATGAAAGCAGTCGGAGGGCTGACCCGATTGTGAAGTGCATTAAGCTCGGCGTGATTTCATAAGCTCGGCTATTACTAGGTTAATGAGCTGGGAAAGTGGATTAAAATATTGTAATACAGGCACGCAGTCCAGGCATCAGTTGAAGTCATAATTTGCCCATTGCTCTGTTTAAAACATGTTATTGACAGCCTTTCTTTGTTGTTACAAAGATGAATTTCCACTCCGCAGACAAAAAACACACTTTTTTAAAAGGACCAGTTGCTTGGCATAGGTTTGCTAACTGCAGTGGTACAATGTGCATGTAACATGGGTATCGTTTTAAAAAGGTGGGCTCTGTAATAATTTATCAACCATAAGAGAAATTAAATGTCATAATATGTATCTCATTATTATGAAAAGTCTCAGTATTGATAATGGCCAGTACAAGTGTGTTCTGCTTGACTGTGACTAGGATAGCAGCATCACATGTCCCCAGGATTTTATGTATTGGAGTAGATTAGTAGAAGTTGCTTGCAATTATTTAAAACATTAGCTAAAACTGCTCGCTTACCTAACTCTCCCGTGAGACAAAGGAGTATCTAAGTTACCAGAATGCAGTTAGCGAGTGCTGACCTCTGCATTTTTGTACTTGTGTAACATTATCTTATGACACAGTCTTGTTTTGCATGTTTTGTAACTTCAGTTGGTTGTTATGTATCTTTTGCATGTATCTCCGGTCATAAAGCTGGGCAGATTTTGCTTGTGTGTATACACTGTTCTTTCTAGGAATGCTGGGCATCTAGTCAGTGTCACACCCTTATGTTAATCTGTAACACCCTTAACTCTCTCTGTTTACTGTTAAGTAGACATGTTTGCTAAATCCTGCAGCTGTTTCCCAGACTACACACATAACTGTACAAGATATTGCTTACGTGACCCAAGTTAAAAGCAGATATATCTGCATTGCATGTGGCCTGCACTGCAGCACCATTTTTTTGCAAATAACAGAGAGCGTGATTAGATGTACCTGTGCCTTTCCTATATTTTAGGAAATGCACAGACTGACACAGATCTAAGCAAAACCTCTCTTATCTCTTTACCTACATCTTGTCCTCCAGCTCCTGACGATGTTAGTCTAAAGGTTTGGAGGGCGGAGGCCAGCATGGGGCTCCGCCGCTTCTCAGACGCCCTCCGTGACTTGGATGACCTAGTCTGCGACAGGCCCACCTGGACTGAGGTAAACTCTAAAGCTGGGGCAGCTGGTAGCCTAGAGGTTAGGGAGCTCACTCTGTGATCAGGAAGTCGTTGGTTTGATTCTCAAGACTGAGGTCCCCTTGAGCAACTGTCCCCACACACTGCTCCCCGGACGCTGTGTTCCTGGCTGCCTGCCGCTTCACTTGGTGAATGCGTTAAATGCAGAAGAAGTAGTTCATGCTGTTCACACTGTGTGCTGTGATGTGTTCACATGTGACAGAATGGTCACTTCTTACATTTCAGTAGGGCATGAATAATAATGCTTAGATTGCAGGTCAGTGCTCCACAATATATCGCATGCTAATCGTTGCCACAATATTGGTATTAGAATGCTGAAGGCATCCATAAGAAAATGAGACTCATTTAAACAATGTGAATTTATGCACATGGTCCATCACGTGTATTGTAATTAATCCTGTTGCATTATGGGTTGGGAAGTCTTTCATAAAAGTAATCAGATTTCAAATGACTCTTGTATGAGACCAAGTTCAAAGATAAACGTGCCTTTTTATTACATGTTTTATAGGCGTGTATCAGTTTTCCTCTATTGCCCTTTGGTGTGCCCTGTTGACTGACAGCTATGGTGTTGTGGTGTACTGCTTTATGGGAGTGAGAGGTTATTAGCCCAGTTGCCACAGTAGGTCTCTATGCTTGCTGTTATGTCACTTCTGATGTAATTCTCAGAACAGCCTGTGTTATGCAGGAAGGGTAATTTGACTCTTGCTATACAACCCATCATCCCTATGAGGCAATAATGGTATGTTGTTCTAAAACAGTAGATTATTCGTAGTGGTGGAGCCTTATAATTAGTAAATGTTGGCAACTGGCTACTTAAGGGTCGTTTAAGGGCCTGTCGTCAGATAGTTTTGAAAAAATTAGTTTAAAGTTCCTTAGTCCAAAGTAAAGAAAGCTGGATGCCCCTTGTGGAGTTATTTGTATCATTGATGCCGTACACTCATGTTACATGAAAATGAGTGAGATGGATTATATTTCATGATGAATGCTTGCTTGTCTGAACTCTAGCTTAGCTAAGTTGTTCCCATGCTCTGTGCTCCTGTGGGTAGGGTTATTTCCGGAAAGGGAATGTACTGCTAGAGATGGGAAGAAAAACTGAAGCGCTCATCCAGTTCCACCACTGTCTGAAGCAGCAGCCTGACTTCACCCCTGCTAAGAAGCAGATCAAGAAGGTAGGTCAGGCAGATGGTGTTATGGCTTCCCAAGCTACACTGCATAAATAATACTAATGGATGCTGTTCATCAAAATTATAAATTAAATGTACAGTTTTACGTACCCCAAATATAACCAGGCAAAATGTATGTAATGCCTGAAGAGAACTGTATTCCATACTATAAAAATCTATACAAATGAACAAGATACAGTTTTTTGGCTGAGATTTTAGAGGACTTAACACCTCAGTGAGGTTGGAACCAAGGGGTTTGTTCGCTGCATTTGTCTTGTAGCTGTAATGTAAAAATATCTGGTTGCATGCGTTTGGCGTAGGAGGAATTTTTGTGTACATCAGATTTTCACCAAATGATTACTTTGAAGCAAAGTGCCATGATACACTATAATATTCAGACTGGTGCAAAGCAAATGTCTCTTTCATTTCCAGACAAACATTTCTTTTTACTGAATGTCCTGTTGCATACTTTTGTCCTGCGCAGATTTTGGAAATGGAGGGCATGGCCGTACCGGAAGAGGTCTCCCGGATCTTGCATGTTGTGGCCGAGTATCTCAAGGATCCTTGCCCCATTACCAGCTCTGTGGGCCCATCTCTCAGCGAGGGGCTGCAGTGCTCCCGGAAGCTGCTGGAGGAAAGAGCTGACTGTGAAGAGGTGAAATGCTTTAAGTACTTCTGCACCATCTACACTGACCAGCTACAGTGTGTTCTGGGACACATTTCCTTCTTTTATTATTTAGCATATTTACATTTCAACCACTGCAAAGTAATGTATTATACTTCTGCTGTGTCAATGTGGTTCCATCTAGAACAGAATACGTTGTTTTCTGTGCTGAATTGAACTGAACCAAAGAAAACCAAATGGTTGTGGGATGAAAGTGTTTTTCCTCTTTTGCTTCACAGCACAGTTTAGTCTGTCTGTTAGCTGATTGACACTCTCTGTCACTCTCTTTGTTTCTCTCTCATATAAATTTCCACTCTTTCTTTTTCTCTCTTTCCAAGCAGACTCAGACTACATCTGAAGTCAAACAGGACACCGGTACAGAGTGTTGTTTGAGTCTCTGCCAGGCGGTGTCCTTTTTGCCCACACCTGAAGATGATGAGGAACTAATGATGAGAAAGGAAGAAAGACAGACGAGAGGTGCAAAGATTAAAGAGTGCAGTTACTGACACAATTTGAAATTGCATTTGAATGAACAATAATAAGCTAGTCATTAAGGTTTTAAGCCAGCTTCTCTGAATATGCTTATGTTGTGTTTGGAAACATTCTTTTGTTAACCCTTTAAACGCCACCAGAATTCTAGTACTCTCTGGTTTTTAGAGTTAGGGTTATTTACAACTATTTTAAGCAAAACATAAAAAAATCCAGAAAAACAAAAAATACTTCACAATTCAGGTTATATTAGGCTATTAAAAGCTCATGGCAACATCACAACTTGACAATACTGATTTTTTACAGAAGGCAGAAGCAAGTTTTGTTAGTATTTATTACAGTAAAGTCATGGCAAACAGTGTTTAAAACAAAGAGAAATAACCAAACATGTTCATTAGTTTAGCTCTAACATTGACGGCTGAACAGCATATTCTCAGTATCTTTTAAGGCTGTTTGACCAGATACACAGATGCAGCAGCCAATCAATGTTCAAAATAACTTGCATCAATCCTGAACATAACAATGACGTAATGTTATACTGCATCTATGTCCTGATATCTTTGGGAAAAGACATGTAAAAATGTGTAAAATGACTGGTTACAAATAAAACACTAGATTATTTCCATTAAAAAAAGAATTTTAAAATTATGGTTAATTATGAAGTTGCATAATGGGGTGGTGGCAGCCTAGTGGTAGGATACTTGCCTCTGGACCAAAAGGTCATAGGTTTGAATCCTACCTTCAGCACCACCACTGGGTC
>JBBPDE010201049.1:0-30301 GCA_037974605.1 Nannopetersius ansorgii
ACACACACACACACACACACACACACACACACACACACACACACACACACACACACACACACACACACGCCACTTTAATCTCATGTACCATATTCACAGGTTCAGGGCTTACATTCTATAGACTCAGAGATTTGGAAACTATAATTCCTGACATTAGGACACCAAACACCTGCATTGACAAGATTCTCAAAAAAATTAAATTAGCAAAGATAATTATTGATTCTAAGCCCAACTTGAACATTTCGTACAAACTGAGCTGCATGCAAACAGAGAAGTGGGATGTCTGTACTAATCTAATCAGCCTGGCTCTGCCTCCTCTTCAACCCAAGAATATTACAACAGTGCCTCAAGCAAAAGAAAACACAACAGGGAGTAATTAGCATTAAAAACACATTTTAAAAATGAGGAATCCAAACACAGAGACAGGCCAAGACTAGCATTGTTTTATTCATGCCCAGACTTCTTCTCCTTTCTTTCTCAATGCAAGGGAAGGACATCTACTTAAAGTTTGTAAAGAAAAACTGATACATAATATAAATATATAAATATATTGCTTTGATCCCCACCAGGAGCTGTTTAACCCACAAGAGGCTTATCCTATGGGAGGTAATGTCGCGAGATTTCCCAAGTGCCTGCCTCACAGATTTAGTGAGAAGGGTCACTATCCTCCACAAAATAAAGACATTCTGTCAACACCGAACCATTTAACGCGCGAAAACCATTGAAACCTTTTAAACTGTGATAAATAAAAAATAAATACAGCTGGCTCTACAGGATTCGCAGCATTATGTGACATGTGAACGCTATGTTTTGAAAAACAGACAAATGTGGTGTGTTTAGGCTTTGTCACCACCCCTGGAATTTCTTTTTATGATGGTGAACTGTTTGTTTTTGTCTTACCGGCTAAAGCGTCCGGTTCTAGGCCGGTCTGGTTGTCTAATCCACAGATGATGAAGTAGTGGGCGAAGCGGTGGGGCGCTGACCCGCCGCCCGCTGAACCCGCACTCATCTCGGCTACAGTACTCCGCTGCGTGGGCCAATGATACTAACACCAAAATAGGCCCATGTCCGAGCGCTAACCGTCAAATGGAGTCACTCAGAGCGCGGTCCCTCCAAAAAACGACCTTAAGAATGGAGCGACGAGGCTGTATGAACCAACTGGACCTCTGTACTTGCTCCTCCAGCTCCTCCGCCTCCACTGACAGGAGACTCCGACCCACAGGCTGACGACTGGACCTGCTGCGCCTCAACCAATCAGCAGTGGGCCGCGCGGACCCTTTAAACACCTCTCGACCAATAAACGTACACGTATTTGCAAGAGCCCGTTGTTTTCAGTGCAGCCTGCGAAAAGATCTTTTGTTCGTTCGTTGTACTGAACGGATCCATATACACTATGTGGACAGATGTATTGGGACGGCTGAGCATTTCAGCAACCGGAACTACAACGTCATTACATTCGAATACAGATGCTTTAATAATGAGTTGGTCACCCTGCTTTGCAACTATAACAGTCTCCACTCTTCTTGGAAGGATTTCCACAAGATTTTGGAGTGTTCGTGTGGGAAATTGTGTCCATTCATTTGGTATCGCATCCATGAGGTCAGGGACAGATGTTGGACGAGAAGGCCTGCCTCGCACTCTCCGTTCTAGTTCATCCTAGGTGTTGAATGAAGTTGAGGTTGAGGTCAGGGCTCTGTGGGGGCCAGTCTAGTTATTCTACACCAAACTCATCCAACCATGTCTTTATGGAGTTTGCTTTTTGCACTGGGGTAGTAGGTTCATCCCCAAACTGTGTCCACGAAGTTCAGTAATTAAGAGGCATACTTTTGTCTAAATAATGTATCTGCTCCACAAGCGGTCATACAACATTATAATCACACAGTAGCCTTGACACATGAGAAAGAAGTATTAGCTTTGGGCTGTGAATATATTACCATGTCAAACATTCTATATTAGTTCATTCTTCATTCCAAAAACGAGTACTTTCTGTATTGTTCATACTGTTTACACAGTTCTCTACTACATGGCACAACTTTTTCTAATCATTGTGTATTGTACTTACATTCATATATATTGTACATATATATTGTACAGAGCTGTCCACAAACTCTGGAAATGTTACAGTTATTAAAGGTTACTCTGAAACCTTACTCTTATGTTATATTTCTTTATTTGAAGTGTTTTGTATGTTGTACAACGTCTTATGTCTGTTGCACTGTGTGTACACTGCTTCATCTCTCTGTACACTTGTGTATAGTTGAGAAGACAATACAGTTCACTTTGACATTTGAGTAGTTCTATGTAGTTCTAAATAAAAAAAATCATTACAAAACAAAGGGCATCAAAATGGGCTATACAGACATGCAGAATCATCATCAGTTACTGGAGAAGACTGGTGACTATACTGACCGATTATGATGGATGATCATTCTGTCTGAATGACAATACTAATCAAAAGCAATGATGCGAACTGATGATCACACTGACTGATAATAATTATCCTGACTAATACTGACCTCACTGACCTAATGGCCACATTGACTGAAAATAACTATCAAGACTAATAATGATCATCCTGACATAGAATGACTACACTGACCGACAATGACCATCTTGACCTGTCATGACAACCCGGATCGATGACTAGACAGATATGACCATCTAGACCAATAATGATTATCTAGTCGGAAATGTATCATATAAACTGACTGACAGTGGTCACATTCAGGGCGGCTACATTCTTGTTTGCTAATAATGATTTATTTACATTTTCATTTACGATTGCAACAATTACAGAATACAGTATTATGCTTTATTTCTGTTGCTCAATCATGCTGACACCTGCTGGCCAAAACTGTTGTTTTACCGTAACATGCTGATCTCAGATTGAACAGTCCCGGAGTGTGGAGAAACCCAGTGCTGCAGTTACGGGACGAAGGAGGCGTAATTACTTGATTAGTTTATAACTATTAAGAGCATTACTGGATAGTTAACATAATATAAGCACCTGTAGTCCTCTGCTGTTGATCAGGCTGTATGGTCTTGTTTTGCGCAGGACACCGGAGGCCAGTGATTCTTTTATTTATGTTTCTCTTCGTTCCGTTTTACAGATGCCGTGTGCTGTCCCACCAGAAGAGCGCCTCTACAACAACCACAGGCCCACCTAGTGACAAACCTACACTACTACAGTACAGTACATTATATCTACATCTTTACAGACAGTAATGTCAGTGCTACACTGTGATTTGTTTCACTAATGTTTTGTCATTGTGCTGCACAGTTGTTTATTTTTTGTTTTTTTATCTTTTTGTTTTTCCTATCGTCTTTTGTTCTCTTTTATACTCTCTTGTTGCGCTGAGCAAGCTAATGACACAAGAATTTGTCTCTGCATAAATAAAGTTCCTCTTATCTAATCTTATTTTATTACACACACCTCTTATCTTATTTTTACACCTCAAAGGACGTTATTATATAAGATGTTCAGCGAAGATCACATGCTGATGGTTTGTAGTTTCACTGCGAATTTGCAGTTTTGAAGAACCTACTGTCTGACACTTTACTGCACTTTTTACAATTCTGTTTGGATTTTTGCAGTTACTTTTCAGAATCTGAATCAGAGAGCTTTATTGATCCTGGAGGAAATTGCCTATAATGTGACTGCAAAGACACGGGAATGTCTTTACTGTCATTGCAATACACATGAATATACACTGCAACAAGATAAGATAAAATATATAAAACAAATAACAAATAAAGTGTGATGCCAAGTGGAGACTGTATCAGCTGTACCAGAATAGACCAGTATGTAAGGAGGTAGAATACATAAATAAATGACTAAGAACTAGCAGTATGAGTGTGATAAATTAATAGATAAATAAGTATAACTAACAGTAGGCTATAGGTATCAAAGACAAGATACAAGAACAATATAAAATGTTAAGCTCTAAATAAGGTAAGGTAAGATAAGATAAAACCTTATAAGTCCCAGAAGTGTGAAATGTATGGCAGAAAGGGGACAGAACTAAAGTAAGACCAGAAAAATTATATAATAAAACTATATAACACAACAGTGCAACATAAAAAATAGACATTTGTGTGCACACACACACAGTAAAACAGTTCCAGGAGAAGTTTGTCAGTGTGCGCTGGAGCTATGATTTAATATGAGGGTGAGAGTATTTGGGTGTGGTTGTAGAGCTCTGTCCTCTTCTGTGTTTTGATATTTGCGCAGATCAACAGGTTAAACATCTGCAGGTAATTCAATCTGTGTGGTGGCGCACGGAAAACACGCCCTCCGGTAGCCACGGCAACCTACGAGTCGTCCAGGTAATCACGCCCTAAAGTAGCCACAGAAGCCACACCCTTAGGGGAAAAAAACAAAAGGAAAAACACACCTGACGCACAAAGAGCAGATAGTTTCGGACCGGATTCCCACGACGGGACGTAGACAGCATGGCGGCCGACGAGTCGTTGTACGTGAGGACAGTGCTGTCCCTCCAGGGCTCAGGGAAACCTGATGATTCTAGTCTAGCTCTGCCGTCCGAGGAGCGGCTAGCCCGGCCGGACCGGCGCTGCCGAGTGGAGCAGCAAGTGCAGCTCACCCTGTCCCGGAAAGGAAAACGGCCCACTCTCAGAGGTAGGATTCACCAAGAGATGGCAGAGATGGCAGGTCAGGCCCCTCCTTCAGCACTGATTTGATTACTCTGGGCATATTGGGACAATATGAGGCTAAAGGTCCAATGTGTGATAACATCTTTTTGTGTAAGATCTATAAATGGGTCAGTCACTTTAATATCCTGAAAACAACGTCAGCTTACTTTTCATCTTTTGAATTTGTCATTTTTGTCTCAGGTTTTTAATGAATTCACAATAAGATAAGATGCACTAAATCACTAAATGGACAAAAGTATTGGCCATTTTCAGGGTTTGTCTTAATGCTAGAGACATAAAGTCATGGTTTTATGAGTTTGGTGTGAAAGATCTTGACTGGCCCGCACAGAGCCCTGACCCCAACCCCAGCAAGACCTTTGGGATGAGCTGGAATTGAGGTTGTGAGCCAGACCTTCTCCTTCAACATCAGTGCCTGAACTCATAAATGATCGACAGAATGAATGGGCACAAGCCTTCCAAGAAGAGTGAAAGCTGTTATAGCTTCAAATTGGGGACTGACTCCATGTTAAAGTCTATGTATTTGAATAGATACATAGATACTTCTATGTTTATATATCTTTATATTTTATATACTACTAGTAGACTGCTCTATTCTGTTTTATTTTTCCTGTCTTTTCTACATATCAAAAATGTAACCTGACTCGGAGAGCTTTGCACAAGAATTCCAATGTGCATGGACTGCTGGTCTCATACACAAACGGCAAATAAAAATCTTAAATCTGAATGAATCTTGAATCTTGAATGCAGTGTCATTAAAGTCCCTATTAGTGTAATGAGCAGACGTCCCAACACTTTTGTCTATATAGTATAAAATTTGAATAGAAATAATACATTAGAAAATAGTTTTGGAATGGTGGTTGTCCCCCACTCATGCATCACTTAGAGTGTGGAACAAAGCAGGAGGATGTAGAATAAGCTTCTCTGTTTCTCTCTCAGGTAGTGTGTCTACCAGCCAACTAGCGATCACCACACCAGTCAGGAATGGTTCAGTAAAGGTACAGCTGTTTTTCCTTTGCCTTTATATTATCGTTGTCATAAAATGTCTCTTTAAAGCGCCTAACAAACGCCAGCTGGCTTTTTCACGCACCAATAGAAATTCTTAAAATGTACTTGATTAAATTAGGGTTTAATTTTCACAGATGATTCAAATTAAGTTATTTTTACCACAGGGCTCATCTTTCACATCAGAGTCGATGAGACCAGTGCGGAGGGTGGATGTTTCACATAGGCCGAGTCCAGGGTTCCCTCAGGTTAATGGGGGCTGTGGGACTTCACGGTACGGCTTTTCTGGAAATGGCTTCTGCTGGGACTCTGTGGCCTTTACGCTGCCTGCCATGCGATCTGTGTATTCAGCCGACCGTCTTCAGACAGCTGTCCCTTCGCAGCATTATGCCCACTCTGAGTCTTTTCGGAACACTCGGTCTTTCATGGCGGGCCGTTTTGGTACACAGCAGCTCCCCCGAAGGCCCGTCTATGAGCTGGACCCTTTGGATGATGTCTTCCTGCCCAGCAACCCACAAGTAGGCCCTCTCCGATCAGAGCATCACCAGATGTTTTTGGAGAGGCAGAAGTTGCAGAGATCTCTTAGTCTGCACCAACAGGGGCAGTACGGATCGCAGGATTTGTCCTGGCTGGTCCGTGATGGGAGGGAGAGGCAGGAGGCAACAAGCAGACGGCCTTCACAAACCGCCGTACTGATTAACGCTGAGGCAAAGACAAATGGGACAGTGCTCGCCTTAGAACCTGAGATCAAGCGAGAAGCAAAGTTTGAATCTCTAAAGTAAGATCTTTACTCCTAGAAGTCTAGAATTGGTCATTATTTTGCAGTACAACAATTAAGTAATACAGTATTATTTATATGTAAGTACATATTTAATGACTTTGTAAAGTAATTACCGTTAGTTTCACAGGGGCACGTTGGAGTACATTATTTAAGATTATGTTTGTATGGATGTCTCACACTTCATTGAGTATTTGAAAAAGGCATCAGGATATTAAGCCAACGGGATAACATGGGAAATCCCAGAGCCACTAGTGTCATGATAGCAATAATAGTGTTATATTGTTCTATTGTTAGAATTAATATATTTTCTTGATAACCTTTGTCACTATAAAAATGTTCTTAAAAAACATTGTGTGTCTGTGTGTGACAGAAGGGGAAAGCAAGGTACAGAGATTACTCTGAAGACGGCTGTGAATCTTCTCACTCAGCAGAGCACGGAGAAGCAGATGACTGCTGCGAAGTTCATACAAAACCAGTGCTACAGCAGTGCAGATGCCAAGAAAATGGTAATTAGCACCACCTTTTCTACAGTGTGACTGTAGAACAACTGTATATCATTCTCAAGCAGAACAGTTTCGGCTGGTTTTGTTATGTAAGTAGTTGTTGTTTTTGGAGTGATAAATGGACTGTGACTCTCATCTTTGCCTTCTTTAGCTGCTTCACCTGCGCGGCATTCCGAAGCTGTTGAAGCTTCTGGGTTCTGAAAACGAGGAGCTGCAGCAAGCCGCAGCAGGAGCGCTCCGAAACGCCGTCTTTGAGGACAGTGACAACAAAATGGAGGTGAAAGACTTTGATGGTGTTGCTGTGATCCTGCGTCTGCTCAGTGTGAACCGGGACATTGAGACGCGACGGCAGCTCACCGGTCAGTCACCAATTTGGAGCATTATGAGTTAGAAATGTCTTTTTACTGAAGTTGTACATACAAACACACACTGATCAGTAAACAGGTGACAGGTTCGTCAGTACCCAAGGCTCACTCATGTATTGGGATACATGAGGAGCAAAGGTACCCTCAATGGGCACATGACCATGAACTGGATCATGGAGCAAAGGAAGAAGGGTCTAATGACTACCTTGTCTAATGAATCACATTTTCTTTCACATTGTTCACATCTCTCACCGGTGAGGGATCTGGCACCAGAGATATGCCACTGTATGATACGGGCAGGCCAGCGGAGGCGGTGTGATGCTCTGGACAATGTTCTGCTGAGAGATCTTGGGTCCTGGCATTTATGTGGATGTTACTTTGACATCTATGATCTGACTTAAATACAAACTACACCCTTTCATTGCAACAGTATTAATGGCAGTGGCAGGATAATCCCTAATGGCAATGGCAGGGTAATGCTTACTGCCACATACAAACATTGTTCTTGAATGGTTCAACAAACATAACAAAGACTTTAGGCTGTTGACTTGGTCTCTAAACCCCCAGAACTCAGTTTTTGTCCAATCCAAGGAGGCCCCGCTTTTACAGGAGTTAAAAGAATTTGTTGCTAGTGTCTTGGTGTTCAGAGCCCATGTCTTCATGGGTCAGAGTTGTCTTGATGGCAAGAGAGAAACGTACACAGTCTTAGACAGGTAGTTTTAATGTTGTCTCTGATTAGTGTATTAGGCCCTGCTTATAGACTTACTTTACTTCAAGTAAAAATAATATAAAGTGCTGTTTGAAATGGCTTTTTAGAGAATTTAGCTCAAGTAGTCCATATCTGTTTCTTAAACCAGTAAAGCCACTTAAATCCACATCCACTATACCTAAACAACACATGTTGAAGAAAAGTCAGAAGTTAAGACAAAAGAAAGGAAGGGATAGGATTTTTCTTTTGTTTGTTTTTTTTGTTTGGTTGTTTTTTTTTTTTTAGAAAAAAGCAAGAAAAATGAGACATAGTTAGTGACCAATGTGCTCCTTGAAGAGGTGGGTCTTCAGGCGAAGCTTGAAGACAGCGAGGGACTCCGCAGATCTGATTGGAAGAGGGAGTTCGAGGGAGTTCGACTGAGAAGAGTCTTGATGCATGTCTCCCTCTTCATTTGCGCAGCTGAGGCCCAAGATGAGCCGTGGTTGAAACCCTGAGTGGTTTAGTTACCTTCTGTAGAAGTCCAGCCAATAGAAAGCTGCAGTAGTCCAGTTTGGAGATAACCTAAGACTGTACGAGAATCTGTGTAGCTTTCGTGATGAGAAAGATTCAGATTCTTCTGATGTTGTACAGAGGTATCTGCATGTTCTGGAGATCTGGTCAACCTGCAGCGAGAAAGACAGATCTTCATCTAGCACAACACCAATATTTCTTACCTTCTTAGGAGAAGATGATAACTGGTTTGCTGAAGGACTCCCTTTGATGGGGTTCAGCTTGAGGTGGTAGGCTGCCATCAAAGAGTAGATAGTCGGCTAGACGGTCAGAAATGCGGGTTGAGGCCTGGTTATTGCTGGAAGGGAAAGAGTGGTGTAGAATAAGTTGTGTATCATCAGCATAGAAGTGGTAGGAAAAACCATGTGAGGCTATTACATCCCAGAGGGAACCAGCACAAAGAGAAAAGAGAAGTGGTCCAAGGGCCGAGCCCTGTGGAACACCAGTGGATAAACTTCATGGAGCAGACTGTGTGCCTTGCCATGCTAACTGGTACCTCCGGTCACCAAGGTAGGATGCAAACCAGGTCCAGGCTGTGCCCGAGATCGCAAGGCGTGGCGAGGAGGATTTGGTGATTTACTGTGTCGAAGGAAGAAGAGAGGTCAAGGAGGATCAGAGCGGAAGACAGGTTGGCTGATCTAGCTGCATGAAGTTCTTCTGAGATGGCATGTAGAGCAGTTTCAGTGGAGTGTGCCACCTTAAACCCGTACTTAAGCCTGTTTAGAGAGAGAAATTAGTTGATTTGGTTATACAGTATTCCCCGGGTTTTTGCAAGGTTACATTCCAAGGGTTTTGGAACGTGTGCTTTAGGGGAAAAAAAGGCCATTTATAGTGTAAATATGCTCCCAAAACACTTTCATTTCATTCTAAACTAAGTTTAAGGCATTACCATTAAAGAAAATGTAAAGGTAAATATTTAATTGTGTAAAAAATGTAAAGGTTTTAATTTAATTTACAGTAATAAAAATGCAAGGACAAAACAAAAAACGAGAAACACAGACGATCCACTGGGGAGATTCTGGTCTGGAGTGCCACGGGCGCTTCAAACGGCAGCAGCAAGGAGAAATTAATATTTAGAATTAGAAAACTTCATTGATCTCAGAGGGAAAATGTTTGAAATTCGTTAGCATTAACAGTGTGCTGTAGCCAAAACAATGACTCATACACAAAAGAAACGTGAAATAACTCCCTCTACCCACATGTTTAGACCGGGCACAGTTTACTTATACAAAATAAACAGAGATAACTGTTGAAAATTGTGGAACAACACTAAAATGCGAAGACAAGACACGGAGCAGTCATGCGCACACACACACACACACACACACACACACACACACACACACTCTCTCTCTCACTCTCTCTCTCTCTATGATTGTATGGCGGTGACGCCAATGTGTTATGCATTCATTATACTATCAGGCTTCCAGTCGCAACACGAAGCAAATACAGATTTCTAATCCTTACAATGCAGGTTTGAAAAGGCCTGTTACTTCTGTCGTCCAGGTTGAGAATGATAACCCTCCACAGCAGCTCGGATGCCCCACAGGATACTTGCTGATCCCTCTGCCTCAGAAGACTGCCTGCCTTCCATAATTATGTTCTGCAACTTATTAACCGTTTATCTTAACAATACTTAAATTATACTTTAAATAACAAAGGCTGAAAGGGCTCTATATGCACATTCTGTAAACAAAAGCTTCTGCTTCAGAAATATTAATGTTTGACTTAGAATCTAAAATAATCATAAACTTCAGGCACCAAAAACATGTTGACTAATTGATTACATTTGGGAATAAAGGTACATTATATAATTAAAAATATATATTATTATTGTTTAGCTTTTGAGTTTGTATTGCCATAAAGATTATGTTTTGTAACTGTAAGTACAAATCTTCAGCAGAAATCATGTCATTACTTTTAGCATGTTGGAAAAACTAAACAAAACTTTTGCAGTTTCCATTTAGTTCACATTTAGTATGTTCTATTCATTCAGTGACCAGGGATTGTGTATTACGATGTGAAGAAGCTCTCTGGAGAGAATGCACTTGTTTTCATTTAGAACAGCGACAAAAAATGAAATTTTGCATTTTACAAGATGGTTTCTCAAGTCCAAGTGGGAGCATTTGGAGTTGGACAGTGTCTGTATTTGTTCTACTACAAATTTACCTTTTATCCTAATGGTACTTAAGCCTCCAAATGTTCTTTTGCTCCTCAGGGCTGTTGTGGAATTTGTCCTCTCACGACATGCTGAAGGAGCAGCTGTGCCACGACGCAGTAAAACCTCTAACCGACACTGTGCTAGTGCCCTGTTCAGGTGTCTCAGAGGGGGAGGATCCCAAACTGGAGCTGCTGGCTGATTCTGAGGTTTTCCTCAATGCTACAGGCTGTTTGAGGTGTGACTAAAGCACACAGAGTCCATGTAAAGAAAACACCATTAGATCTTGATCTGTGAACGTTTGCTGACTTAGGAAGTGAATATGTTCTCAAAATGCAGTAGCAAGTGTGGGTGATTCATTTATGTATCCGGGTGTCTGGATTTGTTTTTGTTTTTTTTGTTTTTAGAAATGTAAGTTCTGCTGGTCCGAATGCACGTAAAGCCATGAGAGACTGTGATGGTCTCATCGACTCCCTCGTTTATTATGTCCGTGGAACCATTGCAGATTACAAACCTGATGACAAGGTATCCTAACTATTGTTCCTGTTCATTTCCTGTCTTAACCTTTACCCAGTTTAATCTTGTCTATTGTACACTTCAGCTAAATGGTTTTGAATATTTTGTCTCACTTGTTGTAGGCTTTAGAAAACTGTGTGTGTATCCTGCATAATCTGACCTATCAGTTTGAGTCAGAGCTGCCTGAAACACACAGACCGGTGCTGCAGGAGTCCAGCCAGAGTCTTGCACTCGAGACCCACACGCCTGGCTGCTTCAGAATCAAGACCACCAAAGACACTGAAGCTGAAAATGTTAGTGATTTTGTTTTAAACCCGTTTAACCCCGAACCCTCTGTTTTCATTCAGTGCATTCATAGTATATATTATTATTAATGACTATTAGAGGAACAAACTGTTGTAGTGTTGCTGTTCTCATGGTTGCCGGTCATTGTTTCAGCACTCAGAGTCGGACTGCCCCCTGCTGGAGGAAAAGGGGAACCCTCATGGTGCTGAGTGGCTCTGGAGTGCCATCATCATTCGCATGTATCTGTCTCTTGTTGCCATTAGCAACCGCCAGCTAACGCAGGAGGCTTCCATAGGAGCCATGCAGAACCTCACGGCAGGCAATGGAGGGGTACTGTCTGGCTTACAAAGTGACTCTTTTGAGGGCTAGAGTGTCTAGATCATGATACCTGATGTGCTGCTTGTGTTTTGTTCCTTTCTGCCACTGCTACTGTGTATCTACCATAAGACTGATCACCATGGACAGTAGTTTCCATTCACCTGCCTGTACCTACTAAAGAACAGAAAACCAGAAGATGCCAATGGACACTTAAAATAGTTTGAATACTTAATACATGCTCTTTGTTGCTGACAGTGATACATATAATGTAGCATAGGAGTCACGTGTTATAGTTTCAGTGGTTGGTGGTTATTCAGTGACTACTGGCTTTCATTTATTCTTAGCGATACTGGCTACTCTAGATAAACTGATCAGCAAATTTTTATAGTACATGCTACCATTAAATCTTCAGCCTTTGACTGAAGGAGTTGTGTGTCAGGTATTCATTAAATGTTTTATAACAAAACAGTCCAATCCACAATCTTTGGCTAAATATTTTACATTCAGGGTATTAAAAGTTGCTCAAATAACTCTACTGAACAAACACAGCTAAATCCTTAAAAAAATGAAACAGTGCTACCTGTCCAGTCACATTTTATAGCAAACCTAATTCTTTTCAACATGCCCCCCAGGTCTCGCAAGCTGTCGCCCACATCATAGTGCTGAGAGAGAATGGCCTGCAGCAGATAAAGAAGATGCTCCAGGAGCAAGAGGGGGAAGTGAGGAGGGTCTCTGTGAGTCTGCTCAAAAACTTGTCCCACTACAAAGAACTCCATCCGGACATCAGTGCGTACTTCGCAAACGTTGCTCTCACACACAATCCATGTTTTTTAAATAAAACTGGGATGTATTATTGCAGACATTTTCTTCTCTTTTTTCATTTTACTGGGAAAGCGGTTTGGAAGCCACATTGCTTCGCCTCACTTTTAATTGAGCTTGTAATGATTGTTTTGATTCTGTCTAGTTAAACAGGTGTTGCCAGACCTGGTTGCTATCCTTCCTATATCTGACACAAACACAGAACACCCTGTGGAGGTCACGTTACTCTGTCACATTCTCAACAACCTGAGCCAAGCTTCTGTACAAAACACCCGGTCCCTTCTCAACCATGGACTGCTACCCAGGATCATTAAACTCAGTACCAAAGACCACAGGTACCCAATCATGATGCCGGATATCAGGGGTGTCGAACTCCAGTCCTGGAGTGCCATGGTCCAGCAGGAGTTTGACACCGCTGCCTTTATAAACATCATATCATATGTATTATAATATTTTATACACGATTTTAATTGACCACTTCAGTGGGATTTAGCTGTAGACTTTGTTGCTATTTGAAAATGTTTTTCTTGTAATAGCTTGATAGATCAGTCTGAATTTGTCTAACGTTTACAAAAGGAGGTAAATGTAATCTGCAGTCTTTCTTGATTGTGTGATTACATGTCCTATCAGGCCCAGAATTATGAAAACACCCTTAAAGCAGAACACTTTTTACCTGCTTCAGTACTGGAGGGGAGTAAACAGCATTTCATCATCAGGGCAAACAGCATTTCAGTTCAGCCAGATTTAACCTGACCTAGCTGGTCCAAAAAGGGTTTCTTGTTTAATCAGTCTGTGGAACTCTCAGTTACACCTAGATACCAATACTATCAGTCTTATTCTACATGTTGGGAAAGTGTCTTTCTGAAACTTTTGTTTAACCTACAGTCATTCATGACAAGATTCATTGAGCTTTTCAGACCAAAACAAGTGTAAAGCATTTTTAATTTCCATAAAATGCCTCTGAAGATTTTTTAGTCCCGTACCCCCTTTCATACAGTATTTAAACAGTTCAGTGTAATCACCACCATAACTGGGCTAAAATCATTAGACCACCTGCTCACAAACAATCAAAACTGACAGGCAGTACAGCAGATACTCCTTCACTGTATTGCTTGTGTTAGGGTAAATAAATAATAATATAAGTTTTCGTTTTATTTATTTGAATTTTAAGATACGGACCCACAAGACCTGGCCAGGCTGCCGGTGTTCTGCTGCAGACAATGTGGAAGCACTCTGACCTCCATGGGAGCTACAAAAAGGTCAGTGTCTGATTGTTCAGCAAATTTTAAAAAGTATAAATTGATAAAGTGGCTACGGTTATAACTCTTCTATTTCGTAATTTCTTCTCTTTTCCTCTGTGGCAGGCTGGGTATAGGAAGGCAGACTTCATAAACAACAGAACAGCGAAGGCAGTCAGTTCTGCTCGTGACTGACCTCAGGTGGAAAACAGAGGGAATTACAGAAGAAAGACTAAACTAGAAGAACGACTTCACGTGTTTCAGACACTGGACATAAAAAAATGGGATGAATTGTTTTTAATATTTTTTTACAGTTTTTTGTGATGTTTTTTCAATCTATATATAAACACACAGTCTTGGTTTTTTTTTATTAAATTGCTTTAATATCAGTCTTCAGTCTTATTTCATTCTTCAGCCTGATCCGTACCCTGGTATTTGCTTTTCTTGAATTAAAAGTTTCATGTAGTACATAAACAATGTTGAAGTTTCAAAACATAAGATTCACTACTCGCCCCATACAGTCCAAGTACTGAAACAAAGCTGCCAAAAACAGTCTGTTTTATATGCACTGTTTCCATGATGTCATGAAGGGCAATCTGCTCATGTGGGACTGCAGAAGTTTCACCTGCTCATTTATACAGTTGTGTTGCTTTCAGGTGCTGACTGGGAAGTTGTCCATACCTGGCACAATAGAAGGAAGCCAGTTGTGATAATTATGATTATTTAAACCAATATTAAAACAATGTATGTCTGTCTATCTATATGGCTGTGAGTTCAATAAATATTTAGTTAAATATATAAGTGCTGGCCATTTCCCTCTATGATAACAAAACAACCTAATTTATTATTGTTCTTGCCACATAAAACCACAAATTTCATCAATAAGCTTCATTTAAAAATCAGACAAATGTAGTGTATGGGCCCTTCAGAGTCAGGAAACTGCAAAGTCACATCAGACTAGATTCAGGTTCATGGAATATATATAAGGTTTCATAACTTCATGTATTCTATGCATGGCATGTTGGTGGGAAAATGTGGTATGTTATTACGGCTGGGGGATGGAGAGATCCCAACAGCGATATCCCATCTAAATATTTCATCCTTTAAGGATCTAAGAACAGACCGTCCTGAGCTCCTGCGCCTGGGTCTCCTCCACATTGCAGAAAGTGGACACACAGGCGACCTGAGAATATGTGATCTGCTGACGTTAAGCTACATGTTTGGGAAACCCAGCTCCATACACCCTGTCTGATAACACAAAGAGCTGATCTCTTGACTGTTTACCAGGTGAAGCTGTCAAATCAGTAGGCAAGTTTAAAGCCGCTTAAATGCTGAGTGTGTAGCTGGAAAAAAAAATCTATATCAGGGTTTCAATCATCCCATCTATTGACCAAGGCTGTCTCTGAGCTTTCACCAGATGTGTACTGTCAGAGCAGATAAGCAGGACACACTCTGCTCTCTCCCAACATTCTGTGAAAGGATTTAATGACCTTCGTAATGCTCCTTAAAGGAAGGCTCTGTTAGGGCAGCACATCTTGGCATACTAGAGGAAGATCTTAGAACAGAGGGCTTCTGAAGCTGCAACAGCCATTAAAACAGTTTATTTGTTGGTTTTGGTTAGAAATTAAAAGGTTAAAAGGGGTGTCTCATGATTCCCACCTGTGGGACTAATAAGGGTTATCTTATTTCATCTTATCCCTGTGGATTCAGCCATGCATGCGCTTCCATTGGTTAGGCTTATGGAATTGTAGTGGACTTGATTTCCAGTGAATGAGACCAAATTGTGGCCTAGATACGTGACTAATTATATGTTAAGCTTCACACTGACCACATCACACTCAATCTACATTTATAGCCCAGCATCTACATGTATACCAGCACAAGATGACTTG
The DNA here is from genome assembly GCA_037974605.1 of Nannopetersius ansorgii. Classification (NCBI taxonomy): domain Eukaryota; kingdom Metazoa; phylum Chordata; class Actinopteri; order Characiformes; family Alestidae; genus Nannopetersius; species Nannopetersius ansorgii. The sequence goes on from JBBPDE010201049.1 coordinate 15,807, forward strand.
TTATTTTTGCTAGTTTATAAATGGAGGTCTTATAGAGGACAGATCATCCTTGAGTGTTATATCATAAAATGGAGTGCTATTTGGCATTCAGCAGATGTAACCATTTACCCCTCCTCACCCGCTTCTCTCTGGGCTCTCCTTTTTTCCTATATGCCTCGGCCCACAGGGCTAGTCCTGATTTATGAATGAACGATTATGCAACCCTCAGAGACTGCGGAGACGCAGAGCGTCCGCTGCAGTGTTTCCTGCACTGGCCCATGCCAGGCCCTGTCTGAGGCAAGGGCAGCTTTTATAGCACTCTCTTCTGCTTACAGTCACCATCTGGGTTGGGCTGTGATGTTAACAGGCGACCGCAGTATGACTATATGTCCTCCAGAAAACCTAGATGACTAGATCTCTAGTAATAGCAGCCATAAACATAAATATAAATAGATATATAAATAGCTTCCTGCCATATCAGAGCCACAGAATAGCTCTGATAGGAAGATAATCAGTGGTGGGGTTCAGCTATCTTAATAACCGCTGCTGTAATAATAACAATAATAATTAATAAGTAACAGGGAATGTGAAAGTGCTTTAAACATGACTGAGGCCAGACATGTGCTGACATATCTCCAGTCTTCTATGATGTGACTCACTGCCCTTGTTTATTGGTATATCAGGCCTCTGAGAGAATGAAAGAATGATAAAAGAATCAGACAGATCTCATAAATATCCCCAATGACTGTGTTTATGATGCAAATTATAATGCTATCTCTTGTTGTGCTGTGCTTTCCCACAATCTGTAAATTATAATGTCCTGCCTGTGTGTTTGTGTCTCTCACTAAAAGCTCTGCATGATTACACGCTAGGCCTCGACGTTTGCTCTCGACCTGTCGGTGGGATTAGGAAACAGAGATCTCGTCTAAGGCTGAAGGCCTCACTTGCCCCGTGTTATTACGACTACTCGGAGTGTCGTCTCTCTCTTTTGTTGTGTAAACACCTCTCAACTCATTCACTATTCATAAATGCCGCTGTATGTCTCGGCTTGCCGCAAGCATGGCTTATACCGAGCATAAGAACAGAAAAGGAGCACCTTTTCATTATTAGTTTATCACACAGTAGTTTATTAGAACACCACCCACAGGAACAAAACCTGGAACAGTTTCTGAAAAACGTTTTTGACATTTAATGGAAGTAATGCAGTGTTAGCTTCTTGTGAATTACGAAAAAAAGAGTGTACTTGAAGTAAATTTCTGAACAATATTGTCATCGTCACATACTGCAATGTGGAGGTGGAACGCATGAGAGGGTGGGGCAGCAATTGCCTCAGGCATCGCTCTTGATGGAATCAGAAAGGTGTTACCAAGTAAATGAATAATAGTAATGCAACAATATAAATAGGAATTAAACCGAATAAAATATTCTTAACAGTATAATGTTGTGTTGATACAACTACTGCACACTGATAGAAAAACACAAGTTATAGGATTTTCAGAGCCGAGATCCAGCACAGAACAGCACAGAAAAGATTTGTCTGTGAAATGAAGATACTGTGAATCACGAATCAGCAGCCCTGGGGAAAAAGACGAGATTAAGCTCACTTTAACCTTCAGCTGAAAACACACACGATGTTATATAATTTCTATCTGTTATCACCCAAATGAGGATGGGTTCCCTGACTGAGTCTGGTTCCTCTCAAGGTTTCTTCCTATCGCCATCTTAGGGAGTTTTTCCTTAATACTGTCGCCGTCCCTCTTGGCTCATCAGAGGCATTTCATACACACACATTTATTTCATTTTGTGAAGCTGCTTTGTGACAATGACCATGGTTAAAAGCACTATATCAATAAAATAAAATTGAATAGAATTTAATTTAATTGAATTTAACGTAAGGTGTGGGGGAGAAAGAGCTGAGAAAATGGTTATTAGGAGAGCTCTGAAGAGACAGACTGAAAACAAAGGGAGAGGCAGTAAGGTTAAAAAATTACAGAGAAACTATCCAGCCGAAATATATATATGTGATCATTTACATATTTACCAGAAACTTTTATCCAAAGCAATTTCTATTCCCTGACTACCGGGGACAGTCTCCCTGGAGCAACTGGGGGTTAGGGTCTTGCTCAGGAACTCAGTGGTGTTCTGCTGAAGGTAGCATTTGAACCCATGACCGCTTGGTCCAGGGGTAAGTATCCTACCCACTAGGCCACCACCATCCTCACAATATATCATTTATATTCAATGCTGGACTGGGTTGTTGGTTGAACACCAAGAACAACGCAGTTAAATAAAATATCATAATTAACAGAATGCTTATTCTCCACAACATCGTCACGTTTTTGTATGACAACATTTTTCAGTGCATTGTTACACGCTTCCCATCAAGATGTCCCAGCTGTACAGAGGCCTAAATCACTAATATCAGGTGGCGAATGGCTGTTATCTGCCACATCCGAGAAGTTAGCCTCTACACCACATAATCATGGTGAAAAACAGCGCCCTTAATGAACATGTTCTCAAAAGAAGCACCCTGCACAGACAGCCATTTACGCCTTTCCTTTATCATGGTATGTTTTTAACAGGAGCTGCTCGGGTGTTTAAGTCTTACTTACAACGTCGTCAGACCTAAATATGTTCAAAACTATCTCTTAAAGCTCGCAGCGAATTCAGACCAGCAGACATGACAGCAGAGAGTGAGAAAACTTCCAAAGACACGGATTAGCGCAGTTTGGGAGGATTACTGGGATGAAATTAGGTCATTTCATTTCATGTAGGTATGATCTGCCACAGGCTTGGTCTTGCTCATTTAAACACTCCATTGAAGATTAATGCAATTTTAGTGCCTGAAGAGACGACTCACTGGGTCAGATTTGAATGAGTGGGTGCAGCAGTCAGTGCACTCATTTTATTGGGTTATATCCACTTGTTCTGTTAAAACATTTACCCCAAAAATAAAGTCTTAGTTTGAATACAGTTCTAGAAGAAACCTTCAATGGGTGCAGAACCATTACATTATGTGGACCTTATTCTTTAAGCTTTATATGGTGCTGCGTAGCTGTGTGAAATAACTCTCTGTGGTGGATGTCTAGTTTAGAATAAGCAGTTTAATTAACATTTAACGGAATAAACTTTGGGATAAGGTTTGTCACCATGTGGTTTGTCAGTTATGCTTAAAGAAATCATAACTAGTCCTGTTTGATTAGATTTAGTCATCTTCTCAGACCTTAGAAAACCTTAATACTATGATGCATGTCCTATAAACTGATAAAACTGCTAAATACTTTTTGTCCACTCCTACCTCAAGGGTGTAAGCCAGTAAGTCCCTACCCATACAATTTAGAAAATAGCAAATAAAACCAGAGACCCCCTGGTTCTACATTCCAGGTCTTTTCTGTAAAGAACAATTTCGATAAAGAAGAATCCACTGAAATGTTCTTAAAGACAAACACTTGAAAGTGAAGTGCTGCTAATTGCTAGTTTGTCTCTATCATGTTAGCTCGATGCACCTCAAATTAATTCCTTTTTAAGCTGTTAGTAAAAGCCTTCTTGGGTTTATTTTTGTTCCCCTTGGGCTGAAAGGTGTAATGCCAGTAAGACATGCCATAGCTGCGCCGAGGGAGCTGCTATATTTTACTCCCACCAGTGGGATGGTTTCATCACGGGGAAAAACCAGGCTGACAGATGCATGTCATTATAGCACCGGCTGCACAGCCGCATGATGAATGAACAGGCAGAGACTTCACAGCTGTTGACCTAGCCTTTTATACGCAAGTGCGCACTAAACAATCCAGTATTCATTTTACTGAAGAACCGCAGATAAAGAATGACTTCATAAAAATATTGAAAAGGAAACGGTTTTATACTGATACACTGGAAAGGCATGTGCTTTGGAATGAGACAAACTGAATTTAGAACCGACTGTTTGGACATCTTTACAAACGTGATTAGCTCCAGCAGTGATTAGCATGAATGCGCAACGACATTGTCCCAGCAGTGATTAGGAAAAGCTCACAATGACATATGGGCTGTAGCTAAAATGAGAGTCAGCGGTGTACTGGCTCCAGGTGTAGTGGTCAAAGTGACAGATTGGGTGAGTTGCCAGTGACAGTTGTCGCCCTGATCTCTGAAATCCTCATAATCTTGTTAATGCTAATCAAGATCACATATGCCGAGGCTGCTAAAGAAGATGCTAGGCTTTTTCACTTCTCCAGACCAGCTCATCAACATGCACAACAAAGTTGCCAACACTGAATTGACATCTGTGCTGTTAAACACTGTAAGACTAATACAACAAACCTTAACCATGTATTCACTGGATCTGGAGCTGAAAGAAATCAGAAAAGTACATTTAGCTGTAGAAATTCTTCACACTCATCTACTGCATAGTGCTACTAGTCTCTATTATTCTGAGATAAGTACCATGAGTACATTGGAATGCTTCTCATGCCTCTACCTGTAAGTCTAATCTTAGGCCTTAAGCCATTCTGCAGATGCCCTAGAGCACATATGAAGATGGTATTTGTTCATGCTTTTCCAGTGCCCTCACTGCCCTGAATGGACAGGTTAGTGTTTATAGCTCTGGTTCTCGAAAGGATTACAGGCTGGGGTTGGTGGTCAGAGGACACAGGGCCCACCCCGAGAATGTTTTTGTTCAGCAAGGTTCATGCAGTACAGTTTCTCCTGCTTCTCGTGGAGCGTTTATCTTTTTCCCATTGATTTATGTCATCATCCTTTGATCTTCCACTCTTTTGTCACTGTTGGAGATGGAGCAACAGGCTGCTGTAGCCTTTAGCAAAAAGTTGTTTATTCAAGTGTACTATACTTATTTTATACTAAAACTGAGGCAATATACTTGAAGTTTACTTTTTATATACTATATTTTATATACTTAAGAATAGTACAGTGAAGTATAATTGACTTATACTGATAAGTATAAAGAAAGTATATAAGGTATATTTTATAAACTTAAAAATGTTCCAGTTTAGTCCTAAGAAGTATTAAATTAGTATACTTTCTAGTTCACTACAACTACATGGTCTATATACAAGCATACTTAATAAAATGAACCTCAAAGTATACTACTTTTTGCTATGGGAATAAAGTAAGCCCAGCTCGTCTTGAGCCTCCGCCGCTTTTCAAGCACAGCTCGTCTTTCAAGCACAGCTCGTCTTGAGCCTCCACCGCTCAAGAGAAGAGGGAAACAAGCGTCAAGACTCTTCTCAGTCTTGGCTCCCCAGTGGTGGAATGAACTCCCTGAACTCCCTCTTCTGGTCCGAGTCCTTCACGATCTTTAAGCGTCGCCTGAAGACCCACCATTTCAAGGAGTACTTTGGCGACTAACTGTGTCTCTTTCCTACTATTTATTTATTTCTTATTTAACAAAAATATATAAAAATTAATTGACTTACATTCTTCTCTAGGGCTTATGTATTGTTGGGTTAGGCATTGTCTATTTGGACAGTTATTATTTGGACAGTTGTATAGATGCTCTGACTGCAGTATCTTGGTTAAATAAACTCAGATTTAAACTGTTTTTCAGGTAAGAAACAGTCGTGGAATTCTTAAGCACTGATGTACGTCGCTCTAGATAAGAGCGTCAGCTAAATGCTGTAAATGTAAATGTAAATGTAAGCCATGAGTGAGTGGGGAGAGTTTTTATGTCAAACCAGAACACTTAAACAAGCCAGTTAGCGGCTAGTGACTGTTTAGCAGAGTAATTACATTTAGCAAAGCTGGCCATGCTGAATTCATCTGGTCAAAGAACAGGTTATTTTTTAGCCTTTGTTTCAGGGGTTCTAACCTCATTCCCATCGGTCAGCTGCTTTATCCAGTCAGTCACATTTTGGTGCCTCACAATAAGGAGGTCAAACAGTGGGGAATTTGGTCGATTGCGCAAATAAAGAAACAACGTTTGAGAGATTCGTCCATAGTAATGAGGCAATACCTTATTTATACACATGTCTAGCAGTATCTCACGCCCCCCCCACCCCCTCCAAAACACATACACATAGATTTCACTGTTTTGGTTCAGAGTTCAGTGGAAACTCTTGAACTTTCCTGACCTCAGTGGGAGCCATATTCCAGTCTTCTGAGAAACTGAATATCAAAACATTCAACCTATTGACAAATAAACAGTCATCGTGCATGAAAATGTGAAAGTGTTTGTTGTTTAGTGGACGAGTACTTATTTACTCTTAAAACACCAATAAACCCTGCCATCTGACTGCATAACTTAAACTGTTTATACACAAAAGCCCAAACATTTGCATACAACTCTACGTGAAACACTAAACCAAGGGTCCTGGAGAGCAGAGTTTACAGCTTCCCTGCTCAAACACTCCTGATTCAACTGATCTGTTAATTGGGAGGTATAGTGAGTGTGTTTGAGTGGGGAATTACTGAACTTCACTTGACACTGGTGTATGTAGCATTGCCAATGTATGTTATTATTGTTCTTCAAGCTGCCGACTGTGTTAAGGGTCATCACTGTCCCAGAATCCATGTCAACACAATTAGGAAGCCCTAAATAGATGCGTGTATGATTCTCCAGGGCAAAGATTATTTGAAGCACCATTTCTGCACTGCAGTTATATGAATGGCTAGACTACTGAGTGCAGTTTCCTCTGTCATGGACCAGCTTAGTCCATGTGTGACGAACTTCAGTCCTTTAAACCATCTGTACGGCTTTAAGTGACAGCATTAGCTGGTAATGGGCTGCTGGAGTTTTTCTGGCACTGACTCATGTGTGTTTAAGCAGGAAACGATGAAACTGCCCTGTGCAGGTGGACTACAGGCCTGGAGCTGGAAATCACTGAGGACTGGACGGTCCTTCTATATTAAGGCTCCAGTGTCAGTATTTGTCAGACACTGTGAATGAGGTCATCATCAAAGATTACATCTCAGTTGCACTCTTTTCTATTCAGCAGTGATGACCAGTCTAATCTGGCTCAAAATGCGGAGATACACAAAACAAAGAGAAATACAAACAATTTAAAAACATTCATACTAGACAAGGTGGATAACAGGAAACTTGTCTCAATTAAAGTGATTACATCAGACTTTTACTGTGTACTCACTGATAAGGACAAGTTTTGAAAGAGCTCGCAAATTCCATTAGCCTTAAAACTGACAATGTTATCATAATTCCACTTAAACTTTGACTGACCACATACATAGACACACACAACCACACAAGTGCCAGAAGTTGTATTTAAACAGTAGAGAACTGTACTATAACTATAAAGAATAAGAGATTGCAATGATCAACAGAACAGAAAATAAAACTACTGAAAAATCTGAAAAAGTCACATTTTGTTTACTTTGTTGTTTTTCACTGGTTTGCTCTTGTCTTAAATTAACAAAAGTCTTAGGGACCTGAGAAAATGATGCTTAAAAGCTGTTAACAGCTGGGCAGTGATGTTAAGTGTTAAACACTTACATTACAACAAATACAAATAACATTAATGCAGTAAATGGTGGTTTTATGTGTGGAAAAGTGTTCATTTAAGTGTTCACTTTCCTCATGGAAGCCCAGTTTTACTTGCAGCTCCATAAAATGGTTTGGCTCTTTTTACTGCAGTAGATTAAATTAGGTGCTTCATTCACCCAAAGACTGGAGGCACTGAGCAGATTCCTGGATCCAAACCTGTGTTCTTCTAACCAGCTCAAAAATATTGACTACTTTTTAGAAAAAATCTTGATACTTTTTACTGCTTGTTTGTTTGCTTGCATTTATGTATAACCACATCAGCGACTTTGCACCACATTAAAGGAGAGCTGGATGTGGTTTAAGCAGGCTGAGAGGCGTTTTAGCCACATAGATAAATACTTTATTAATCAGTTCAATGGTTCCAGCAGTATACACAAAAGCAAACCTAAATGAAAGGCAGTCATGGGATTAAGTAAGATTAACTAAGAGTAAAAGTATTTTTGCAGAACTAATTAAACTAAAGAAGCAAAAGTTGTATTTCAAATAAGTCTTGGCTGATGAACTTTATCTGGGATAATTGGAAACTGTGTAAATGAGATTTCCTGACACCATATTCCTTTGATTCCGGTGAGCGCTCCAAAATTACTGAAGTAACAGGTTCCTGCTGTAGAGGCAACATCTGATTAGCATTAGGTGTGTGGGTCTCTCTCACATAGTGAAACATGAAAGACAAATACTAGCATGACTAGTGTGACCAATGTTTGCACACCACGAATACTAGTTTACCTAATTACTGTACAGTAGCATTCAAGCTGAAAGGAACAAATAAACCACTAGGGACAATGGTGTACAGGTCAAATGCCTCCTAATGATTTTCATATTAAACAGACATTAGATTTCCTGTTTGAAAAGGGTAACATTTCAACCTAAAAACAATAGAAATATTTTAAAGGTAAAGATTAATTTACTTTCAGAGGGGAAATTGGCATTATTGTACCTTTTATAACTTTTTGAAGAAGAAAATAAGAAGTCTGATGTTAAGACTGGGTGTGTAATAAATGCAACTTGCTAAAGTCACTGATGAGGTACCCTTGCAGGTCTCACCACAGTATCAGCACTTGTACCCTGAAATCACACCCTTCCTTCTACAAGAAGCAACTTGGGGTCTTGTCAGGAACCCATTGGTGGTGTGTAGGATTCAAACCCATGACCTCTTGGTCCAGAGGCAAGTAACCTACCCACTACACCACCAGCACCCATGTATGTGATAAAGCATGTAGTACATTTGCACTGCAAGTCTAAAGAAGCACAGCATGGTCGAATTGAACCTTTTTCCAACAGAGTACAGCTTTACTGCTTTTAAAGTAAATCTGCCCCCGTGATACATTTTCTAATAACACTTTCCTCTGTATGTATGAAGAACATGCTTCTGGTTGTTTTCTTGGCTTCTGATACAGAGTCCTCTTAGATACAATACTAAGCTGATGTGGGTGTCTTTAACCATCATTCATCTCGATACTGAATATTTACTTCACTTTTATCAATTCAGGTGAAGAGCTAATCTCCTTAAAGGGTACAGCGAAATGTATGGGTTTGTGGTTACATTTAACTAGGTAATGGTGTACACTACATTAATTTCTAAACTATTATAGGATCTTTGTTCAGTCTAAATTAAAGCTACATGCTAATTGTGATACTGGAAGTTTTTTCTTAGTGGTTTAAGCTAAAATTAGCCATATGCCCTCTGAGTACACTGTGCAGTAGACATGATTTACTGTCATTTTCATTTAATTTGTTCTGGAACACAGCCACCCAAAGTGGGGTCCGTGGCCCAAAATTAGTCCGTGAGAATATTTGGCCAGAAAGCTCTTTTAACCCAAACAGTGGACAAGAATAACTTATTGGGCTTTGATTATATTTACTAAAATGGTATATTTAAAAATCTGTGTAGTCCAGGACTATATAGATATACATCCACGCACACACATATATAGTGCTGTGCAAACACCCCTCATTTCTTATCTTGCTTCCAAAGCCTATAGGAACTCCATGCTTCCTGAAGAAAGACGCTGAAAGTCTCAGTCCCGTTCCTGAACCTGACCAAAGGAATGTGTTTTGTTTGCTAATCCACACACTGACCTGCCTATGAATCACTCAAGAAGAAAAAAGGAGATCTGACTGAAGGTCAGAACCAGTGAAGAAACAGGTGCAGATGATTCCAGATGATCGGGCGGTGATCAGTATACTGGTGGTGCTGAATGCTGAGAATTCCGTTATCTAGACATCGCTACAGCCTGTCACTCTGAAACATTGGTCCGCAATACTTCGTACACACACGTGTATATACATCTACAGTCATTACAATTGCCCCCATAAGACAATCAGGTTGGGCCTCCCTGTTCATGACCCTGCACTCTGGTGGGTGCTGGTGTATGTTCATGTTAATGTTGTGCTGTGCTGTGCTGAAATAGTCCGGCAGTGCAGCACCCCGCCTGCTGGAGATGCAGCTCTCTCTCTCTCTCTCTCTCTCTCACCCACTCACTCACTCTCTCTCTGTGCAGCTGCGCAGTGGATCTGAGGGGTGGGAGAGTCTGAGACAGCCTGCCCGAGAGACACATATAAGCCAAAGGAGAACGAGGAAAAACGTCAAGAGAATGAACGCTAGTATCCGACAGGGGCTGAACAGGTGAAAATTCTGCACCCTCGGCCGTATGGAGGATCTCTGATCAGACTGGGAGGTTTCTACGCTCTGATGCTGGTTAGGGTCTTCCTGACTTGAGGCTTTGGGGACTCCGTGGACCAGCGCATTCACTCACTCTCTTCGACTTTCTCCTCGACGTTTGTGGAGGCTTGGAGTTCCCGGCAGCGGCAGCCATGAAGTTCAAGCCGAACCAGACGAGGACGTACGACGGAGAGGGCTTCAAGCGGCGGGCGGCGTGTCTGTGCTTCAGAAACGAGCGAGAGGACGAGGTAGGGTGGACGAGACCCCACTCCTCTCACACTCACAGACGTGTTAGAGGTGTCAGCCCTTCTTCTGATAGCGTAGCGTCTAGTTAGCTTTGGCCTAATCCCACTCTCAACTAGGGTTGTGTTTTTTTTCTCAAATCAGTGCTGCGTTTGTGTACCGTGCTGCTCGTTTTCATCCTGGCCGGCCATACACACACACACAAAACCCTCACGGCATTGAAAGGTGCATTTAATAACCTAACATTTTACCACCGTGTTGCACTGCCACCTGTACGACGCGTCTAGTAAACCGTACCGAAACCGCTTCTGGTTCCGTTCGTCCTGGCCTCCTGCCTGCGGCCAGCCAGTTCAGTCTAGTTCAGAACATAGCGGAGCCTCATTTTTGTTCCCCGCCTGTTTTCGGACATGTCCCGCCTCTGGCTGCCTGCTGGTTCTGTTTATTGGTAGGCTGCTGGTGCGTAGGGGCGGTTAACCAATCGTTGCTCAGGAGGCTAGGTGCCGCCGGCCAATCAAAGCACTGAAAAAGGACGGCTAAAAGATGGATACGGGTGGGTTTAAAAAATAACGCATGCAGTCCTCTGCTGCCTGAGGAGGGCGGGATGGGAAACTGCCTGCTGCTGAAGGGCAACGGATCAGTGTGTTTCTACCAGAAGGAAACCCCTTTCTCCCACAGCCAACATCTTAGATATTCCAGTGTAGTTAGTTCTCAGTGCAAAATGACCGTTGTGTTCATCTCGCTGCCGTACTCCGGAGTTTAATCTCAGAACATCTGCTCGAGTCCATCCCTGAGCTGCGGCCGGAGAACTGGCGCTAATCCGATTTGAGTACAACAGCCAGGTAAAACAGCCTGGACGAGGAAACGGGATTAAACTCCCTTATGATATACTTTTCTTCTCGCAAGTGAAGAAGATTCAAATCGGTCTCTAATGCCAGTGGTCCTTACGGCTGATTTCCCAAGGCTGCAGTTATCAGCCTTCACCTCATTGAGCCTTTTACGCGTGTCTGAGCCCTCTGCAGCTGATGACCTAGTGGTTAGGGGGTTGCCACTGCAATCAGGAGGTTATGAGTTCGAATCCCAGGACTGCTAGTGGCACCACTGAGGTACCCTTGAGCAAGGTACAGTCCCCACACACTGCTTACTGGGCGCTGTGTTGCTATTTGCCCGCTGCATCACTTGGTGAATGAATTACATATCGTTTATACTGTGTGCTGTGCTCACTTTACACTTACAATGACACTTCCCCGAGTCCCCTGCACTCCTCTGCTCACTGTGTAGCAGCTTATAGGAGTAAAGTATGTCCCAGAATGTTTGTGTGTTACAGCTTTGACAAGTGTGCACCTCTCCTACTCAGCACGACAAAATTTTGTTCATTCGGTGTTACAATACACAGACTCTGATCAGTGTAGCAACTTTAAAAGGCTGTGATGTGATTCTCTCAGTGCAAACACACTAATGCATATCATTAAAGTGCTGAAGGACGATATTGATCTTAGGGTTTTCATCGAAGCAGCACTTAACAAATGAGCACTTTTAGTTTGTTATTGAGGCTGGAAGATATTGCACCATGCAGTTTGAAATGATGCGAGCTGAAGTCTTGAAATCACATCACATGGCGCAGAGGTGCAAGGTTTATATTTATAACCTCAGTTTGTGTTTGAGTCCAGTATGGGCCATAGGCTGCACATATATCACCTGTTAATCGATATCGTGATATTGATCCCTGCACCACTACCGAAGGCTGCAATATGCAAATGAGCCGCTAACATATCAGTGATTTTGACCGGGCGACAGATTGTTACATTGCATAACCTTCATTTGCCAGATGCTTTCATCAAAAGCGACTTACAATTTGAAGAAAGACTCAAGTTTCAGGACAGTGTGAGAACAAGAAGAGAACGCTAAATTCTAAAATCATTATGTCGGAGAAGTGCAAGAAGATAGATAGTGCATCAGGAAAAGAGATGCGCTCTGAATAGATGAGAGGTTACTGAAGATAGAGAGGGATTCAAGCGTGTTACTGATGAATCAAGGTGTCCATGTAAAGCAACTAAGTCAAATTATTTTGGCCAATCTTTACCCATTAAGGACACGCATCCTCTGAGGTATGTTTAAAGTGCTCATGTTCTACTTTTTCCTAATATTTTTTCCATGATGCGTTGCGTACCATAAATCAGATTCATTATGTCACCATTTTCCAAGTTCTCTTTATCACTCAAAAGGCAGCACAAGGCTGAAACATTTAAATATTTGTAAATGTTTTGGTTTTGTAACATCTATTAAAGTTTAGTTTCCAGAAATGAACTGCCTGGATTTGGGCATTAATGCACGTTTTGAGTTTTAAATATTTTTGGAGATATGGCCTTTTAATGTACTGAAAGGCAGTGGTATGTTTACAGTGCTGGTATTTTGCCTGTATCGTGCTGGCAGAATGGTCAGGAGGTCCATAAAGGCAGCATGTAGTTTTGCTGTAATAATTTTAGCAGGTGTTTATATGTTGTAGGGGCGTACTGTGAATCTCCGTAAGGTCTGTGTGGAGAGAAAGTGCTACTGTTATTGCCTTGTAAAGCCAGACTTGTGAAGCAGGATCTTGGGTCCTGTCTTGGGGCTACTTGCAAATTTCATGTCCCATAGAATAGTCTTTAATTGCAATCAGCTTATTATCTAGTGTTGGCCTGGAGTTGGTGACACTTGTTAAATGCAAAGCAGTTCAAGACCTGATGACTGTTTGTCTGTATATTTTGGCATTATTGGCTGTAAGAGCCCACCTAGAGAGAGTGCTGTATGAGCAGTGGTGACTCACTCATCGTGTGTGTGTGTCTGTGTGTGTGTGTCTGTGTGTGTGTGCCTGCGTCAGTGTTGTAGAACCGGGCCTGAGCGTCTCTTGCTGAATCACTCTGCCACGCTGACAGACCTAAAGGGCTCTCTAACATCGGAGAGAGGGGTCCTTATTACTCATGAACGCTCAGGTTACGTTGTCTTTTGAAAGTAGCTCTGAGGCCAGCTCTCTAAACCGCTTCTCTAATCTCACTTAACGGCCGTGCTGGCCTGGAGTCAGTGCATCAGTGTCCTCCAAAGAGGAAGGCCTGAGTGGAGCTGCAGGGTTGAACTGGAGATGGTCAGCGATGGGTGCACTTTGTTTGGGAGTGAAAGGAGAAAGCGCGGGGGGTGAGGGATCAGTGACAACAGTCCAGCCGTCGGGGCCCCACAAAGGAAGTAAATAGGCTGTCCCTCTGATTGTAGGTACGTTAGTGTTACCGATACCTTATATGCCACAGTACAGCTCCTCCACAGCTTCTCAGATCAGCTCTTGGTCAGAAGCGGCCCAACAGATGGTCTTACTGCAATGATTCATTTCACTAACAACAGGTTGTTCTTCCCTGCAGTGTGTACAGAATCAGAAATGCTTCTTTCTTCATAGCAGAACAACATGACGGGCTAAGAAATCATTCCAAAAACTGAAGAAGTGTCTTACTGAATGGCACCTTTCATCAATAAGCGCCACCGGAGCAGAGAGCTAAAGAGGACATCCTCATCCAGGGTTCCTTATTCAGTTTCAAGATGATTTGCAGAGACATTTAAATTTGCCACACATGCTCAGAACTGTCTGCCATCTAAAACTATTCAGCTAACAATAATTCTGTGGTCAAAAACGGACCAATGATAAAGTACTACAGGATTAGAGAACTGATAACAAAGTCAAACATCCTGAAAAGGCTAATATTTTTGCTCGGTTATTCACTAAAAATGTATTCTAAAAAATAAAATTTGATGTAATTTTGTGCAGCAACCTTGTCAAGCTTAGGTGCTGATTAATACTTCTGCAGACGATTGCACTGGGTTGTTTGCTAAGTTTTGTAAAGGGACCATTCACCTACAGTGTACAGTAATAAACACAACACTTATGGTGTTAAAACATAGGGTCACAAAAAACACAGAGCCTCTATAGGTCTGCCCTATAGTTTCTGTCTGCCACATCAGTAGCAGACAGAGATTACTACAGACATTGATTACCCTGCATTTAGTAAAATAGTAAACAGTTGATTTCCCAGCCTGGTGCAGGTCTACAGTTTTGTTTCTGGTGTCCTTTGACAGCTCTTTGGTCTTGGCCATAGTAGAGTT
>JBBPDE010201058.1:0-16135 GCA_037974605.1 Nannopetersius ansorgii
TAAAGTGATCTGGGAGAACATTTGGAGGCATATTTATGGTTTACACTATAAAAATAGGCATTGGGATAATTTTTTTTTTGGGGGGGGGGGGCTATTTAATATAGATCCATCTTTTAATCTAGATCCATCTAGATCCTCTTTCTAATCTAGAGATTACAATGAGATTAATCTAGATTTTTAAAAAAAATCTACGCCCATCTCTAATTTCAATACATCATTGTCAAGAACTAACTGTTCACTTGCTGCCTAATATATCCTACCCATCAACAGGTGCCACTGTAATAAAATAATTAGTGTTACTATCTCTATCACTTAATCTGTCATTATTAGGCTGATAGATGTATAAGCTCTTCTTATTGCTTGGACACTAGTCCAAGAGAAGAGTAAAATGACTGTAAAAATGTGAGGTGGGCTGTCACACCTCACGACTTGCACCTAATTAAACCCCATTAAAGAGGCAAAGGGACAGTACTTAAATCCGATTTACTGCAATGAGCACATAGTTGACTTACAAACTTCACACAGCTGAAGAGCATAGCTTTTTATTCTGAGCTGAGCCTCATCCTTATGAGATCTCTAGTCTGCAATTGGTAAAAGAGCTGAATTGGTGGTATGGCACTGGTTATTGGTTATTGGCTATTGTATATTACTGTGTGTTCTACTGTGTGTGTTCTTGCTTACTAGTATGTCACTGATAAGGTATATTTCTAAAAATTGAATCAGAGGCATGGTTAGGCTTGGGAATCAAGGGTTACAGGCCCAAATGGTTTATGAATAAACCTTGTTCTTAAAAGAATTGTAAAAAGTAAGGCATTACATTAGGGCTATATAAAGCACAAATTACGTTTCAAATATGGCATCATACACTTGACTTTTTCTGTGATTTCTCCATAAACTGGCAGGACATGGAGACAGACCTCAGTATGCAGGTGAGCTCAGGCCATGTTACACAATCTCTATCTTCTTTGTGCCAGGGATTTTTTTTTTAAAACATGCACTTAGCATGTCCTCCTGTTCAGTGCAGGAAGGCGGTCATTATCCCATTAGAGGAGTTATTTTAAGTGACTACCCCTTTTTAGTAATACATGGACCTAAGAGGTTTACGCGGTCAGAATCACATTGTAAAGGCTTCAAGTGGCTAGTCTGCAGGTTCCACTGTCCAGGTGCAGCTGGTCAGCAGTGCTTCTGGGCACTGGATACATCAGAGAGCACCTAAAAGGAATTTTAGTTGCCCCGTGGCAGGAGCATCAACCTGGGGCTGGCCACCAAGCAGCAGTTGAGGAAAGAGCATATACCTCATTGCAGCACGGCGCAGCCATGGGAAACAACCATGCAAGCCTGGATGATATCCTAGCCGAGGACATGCACCACTGGTACAACAAATTCATGAAGGAGTCACCATCGGGCCTTATTACACTCTTTGAGCTTAAGGCCATCCTCGGTCTGCAGGGCATGAACGAGGATGCCAACAGTTATGTGGATCAGGTCTTTTTCACATTTGACATGGATGGGGTAAGGGCAGAGTATGAAAAGTTTGTAATGTATTATATGTTGTAATGTAATATATTATATATCATATCCACGGGAACCAACCAATTATAAGTACTTTGGAAGTTAAAAGGAAATTATTTCAAGTACATTTTGCAAATGCTACTCAGTGAAAGTTCCAATATTTAAGTATAGTATATTATATAGTAAAGTATAAATTTTCGAAAATACTATACAGTAAAATAATATATGGAAATGAGCATACACATTCAAGTATTTTGCAGCCCTCTCAGCAAAGGTAATATCTGTAAGGCCAGTGGTGGCAATTTACAGCTTTGCATGGAATGTTCAGAGAAGAATATACCAGTTAAAACAATTTAACACTAAAGTACTTTTGGGAAAACTGGGCTTGTTAGGGAAGACATTTAATATCCTGCATAAGTAGCATGACTTCTGTGAAACAGACTTCTGCGGCCAGGGCTATAACAATTGCTGCATTGAATAATCACGTGGTTTGTAAATTAATAGATGAATTGCAATTTTAAATTATTACATATAGGAGCTAAAAAATTCAACATCCAAACTTCAGAAAACAATACACTGGCTTCTTAGTCCAAAAGAATTTGTCCATTGTGATGTTTTGACTGTTGAATAAGACTTAAACGTACACATGGACATTAAGCAGACAGGTAAGTGACGAGAATTAGTAATAAGAGCCTCATAATGACTCATTTGGGCCCCATATGACCGGAAAATGAAGCAAATGGGATTTTACAGAAGGGTGTTAATGACTAAACTTCTTAAACGTGTCTTTTTGACTGATAAGAAAAAGAAAGTCTATCAAATAGTGCACTTTATAACTTCAAGCATGTTACTAAAATAAATTCATAAGGCACCCACTATGCAAGTATATGGAAGGCAATGAACATTTGAAGGTCATCAGACAAGAGAATATGCAGGCAACAAAATGTGAAATGTATTATGTGAAATCCTAACAACATGTGTCTGTGGTCTGTTCAGGATGGATACATAGATTTTGTTGAATACATTGCTGCCGTCAGCCTGATGCTCAAGGGAGAAATCAACCAGAAATTAAAGTGGTACTTTAAACTCTTTGACCAAGATGGCAATGGAAAAATTGACAAAGAAGAACTGGAAACAATATTTACGGTAAATGGCAAATAAATAATTGAATTATAACCTATGTATATAAATTCATTTGCTCTGATTTCAGAAACAAATATTTGATCATGTATTAGGTCAGTAAAAATATTTAAAAAAAATATAATTTAATGATTGGTATATGTTTAGTCTTGGTTTAACGAATAATCTTGAGCATGAAGAGTTTAAAAAATGTTGATTTTATAAATCTAGTTTATATTGTTACTGTCAGAAAAAAACCCTTTGTAATGCGTTAATGCAGGTTATTAAAAATCCTTGTATTTTAAAAGTTCTGTGCTTTCACCAAAGTAATGCGAGGGTTAAGCTACTTAATACTGACATATTGAACGGACATCTGACCCCCATGAGAACCAGTAGACACGTACAGCACTGCCATCACTTTTGTCCATATAAGAAGCCTGACCATTACACCAAATGTGACCAATAACACTGCATTTAGATACAGAGACTTTCATATGGAGTTGGTCCCTCTTTGCAGCTGCTATAATGCACCCACCACCCAACCCACGACCCCACCCCCCGTCCCCCCACCCCCGAATGCTCTGGACTATGTTATAAGAAACACTGCTATTAAAAAGCCCCTTATTTGTTTAGTGTTTGTTTAAAGTGTTATTCCACTTTAGTTCATACAGCAGTACTTTAAAAAGAAAGGTGCGCATTACACTGGTTTTAAACAAAATATATAATTTTAACATGTGATTAATCATGATTACAATTGTAATCGTAATCATTGCCCAGCATTTATGTGTGTGTGTGTGTATATATATATATCTCATCAGTAAACAAAATCTGCACAAAGCAAGCATATTTGTCAACTTCTATGTTGTACTTCTATGTAGAACAGACTTAAAGGTGCGAGCTAACTATTAGCACAGACTGAATCGCGAGTTAATTATGGCGAACATGAATCACAATTATATATATTAGGGATGTCAATAGATTTAAATATTTATACAGTAAAACCTTTTGAGTTGCACATCTTGTTGTTGAATAAAGGTTTACCTTTACATTTTAAAATTAAATTGAAGTGTTATAAAAGCATATTTGGGGGCAAGTTCAGTATTTACACTATAAAAATAGGCATTTTTTATAGTGTAATTTAGTATAGTATATTTTTTATAGTGTAAAATAGGCATTTTTTTTACTCTATGCGGGTGCACTTGGAACGTAACCCGCGCAAATACACACACAGAACTGTGCAAAAGTCTTAGTCACCTATGCTGTTTAAAGACATATTTTCAGTGTGTGATAATACATCCTTTTGCTAACATCTGAAAAGAAATATTGCAAATAAACAGCAAAGCAGTAAAAACTATCAAGATTTGTTTTGTTTGTAAAAAAAATAGTAACTGGATAGAAATTCCATCAGCAGCTCCTGCTTTAATTTACTGAAGAACTGATCGAGTTAAACCAGGTTTCTGATGGAAACTATAAGTAATACTGGACTTCCACAAAGAACACACAGATATACTGCACATACAATCACTATGCACTGTGTAATGTTAATGGTATTTATTCTATTTAGGTTTATTCAGTATATTTAGTAATATTCACAAGAAAATATATATACACACATATATACACACAACTGCAAATATTCTCAATTTTTACTGGCTATATGTTTTTTACGCATTTGTCATAAATTAATACAAATATAATTTTGTAATTTTGTAACAAATATTAATGGAAATTCATGTCTTGGGACAGTGAAAAATGCTGTACTCAAAGGCAGGAGGTTTGAAAATAGCCGATACAGCGGTCCCAATTACTTTTATCCAGTGTGGCGCCGGGATTTGGTCCCTCTCTGCAGCTGCTATAACACTGGGTAACAAATTTTTATGAAAGGTCTGTTTTATTGTAATTTTTTGATGTTTCTTAATCAAGTTGAGCACGCTAATTCAGAAAATCACATCAGTTTTTTTTCTACCTCCAATGGTTCAAGAGGTAAACTAAATTGTATGCATATTTTTAATTATAAGGTTTTTATCATACTCCTATTACTTTCATGTTAGTCTCACTGATGAATGTGTCTCACGCTCAATGCGTGAGTTGGCAACCCATGAACAACAATCAAACAATATATTAATATGCAAAAAGTTATAAGTAGAACAAAAGACCACCAGTCGACCCAAGTTTAGTTTTTTCTAAAAATGACATTTCTAACTAAACCCTTGAAGCTACATGAAAATAAGCATTACCACATAAATCAGCATGCCGAGTTTGTAGAAAAACACTACAAAATGTAATGAAACGGATTTTTGTTGCCTGGCGTAATGGTTCCACCCCCATGCGCTGGACCCTGAGGATAACTTGTTTTTCTACCAACAAAACTGGTAAAATGTGAATGCACTGCAGTGGCAAAAAGCTTTGGTTTTATATCGGACTTACATTAAAGTTTAAGTTGAGATTTACAAGAAATATTTGAACTGCAGCTGTGTAACTGTGTTACAGTGCTTTTTAACAGCACTGTTTTTCTTTTGTTTCAAGTGTGTGCAAACCAAATATTATTGCACATTTTTTATATGGCAGTATTTTAAAAATAAAGGTGCACAATACACTCATTTTGAATTAATTATTCAATTTTGCATGTATATATATATACACACATACAAGTGCTGGGCAATAATTACCAATGTTAAATTGTGATTAATTGCATGGTTTTCTCACTTGGGCTTTTTAACAACAGTGGGCCCTTTAACACAGTTGCGGTTCAAATGTTTCTTGGAAATCTCAATGTTTCAATAAAACCAAAGCTATTTGTCACTGCCAGGGCATTCACATTTGATCTAGTTTGTTATTGGAAAACAAGTTCTCCTCAGAGTCGAAAGCATGGGAAGCAGAACCATATTAGCAGCTGCAAAGACAGACAAATATGAAAGTCTATGTATATGAAAACGGTGTCATTAAAGTCCCTGTTGGTGTAGTGGTCTGGCATCCCATTATTTTTGTACATATAATATGGACAAAAGTAATAGGATGCCTACCCTTGTGAAAAACAGCCAAGACATATAGCTTTGTGTGATATGTGCACTCACAAGCACAAAAAAGCAACGACTCTTAAAATAAAAGCATTTTTGAAAAACCTGCGTTAAACTGTGATAAAATAATTGTTGCCGCTAAGTAAATAATGCATTAACTTGCCCAGCCATATATGCACACATACTTACATATATCAAGGGTCATTTAAAAAAAAATTAAAAATGTCATTGTGGACTACGCAGACTGTGGACTAAGATGGAAATTAGGCAATGCCACTTAATCTGTGGATGAGCTAATGTAATCCCTTTCAAGAGCTGCGAGTATCCCACTTCTTTGGTTTGACCTCGAACAACTTCAAAGGTTCTCTATATATAGAAATGAAAGGTGTGTCCAGTCTGTGCTACATAAAAGCTACTCAGATGTACTAGATCTGGTTCCAAATCTAAGGCAATGATCACTACTGGTTCTTGAGGTTACTTGTCATTGGGAGGAAGAGAAGAACATTACACCTTTTTTTTTTTTTGCTTTGCCCGTTTTTCCAACAGGCCATACAGGACATCACACGAAACCATGACATTGTACCAGAGGAAGTGGTTGCTCTTATATTTGAAAAAATTGATGTCAATGGAGAAGGTAAGAACAAATGAAAACCAAGCACAATTCAGACACAATTTTATGAGATAAGATGTCTGGAACTGTGTCATAGAGCAGCAGCACTTTGAACTAAGCTTACATTTGATCTTAGTGTGGTGAAAAAATTAAAATGCTTCCCAGGACTTTTCACTGCTAGTATAACCTACCCACTTCTGTTATATATGCCTGCTAACCTCAATGTACCATTGCTCTCCATTTTACCACCAAGGTGAGCTGACTCTTGAAGAGTTTATTGAAGGAGCCAAAGGGCACCCAGACATTATGGAGATGTTGAATAAAATGATGGACCTGACTCCAGTTCTAGTCATCATTGTTGAAGGACGACAGAAACCAAACAACTAAAACTGCCACCCAGACAATTAAAAAAACTATGAAAAATACCCTTTACTTGAAAAGCGACTAAAGGATTGAAAGAAAAGGAATAACATTGGACTAAGTTTTGCGTTAAGTTCAACCTTTGACATTTGTTCAAGAAACACTATTTGGTCACTGCTTGAACAGTGGAGACAAAAAGCCACCCTGGTCTGATCCTCTAATTCTGTAAGAGGTTCAAAGGACTGCTGGCAAGACTCCCAAGAGAAGGAATGCAAGGGAACATGCTGCTGTTTAAGGAAAGGTTCAGATGTAAGTATACCAAGAACTGTTGCAATATGCAGTGCTTTCATGCTGGTAAGCATCTTATTATTTGTACTGAACAACTGTTTCCTGGGAGTCATAGAAATATAATAATGTATGCTGGTTTACAGACAGGAAAGAACATTGCCTTCACCATCTGAACTTCTCAAAAAAATGCCAATATCAATCCCTATTATACTTAAAGCTTGGTTTGAGGAATTTAAATTAGATTGAAATTAGTCGCATTATACAGCAAATCAATAAAAAAAGATCATAAACTCACAAAAGCACATTTACACAGAAGAATGTCCGTGTTTCCCTTTTCACAATGAGTGCTGTCAAGCCATGTAAACTTGAATATTTGTTTTGAAGATTTTGACCATTATTTGAGGTGTCTATATCCAAGCAACATTAGTCACCTACACCAAAGTAAACAATATTACAATCATCACCACTAAATTCCAGAATAGTATGGAGGGCTGATGCACCCTTTGGTTGCACTTTTGCCACTAACATGACCAACATGCATATCTTCACACCCTCAATGTGAAAAGGACTGAAACATGTTAGTGCACCAGCTATGAGTTATTTCTACGTTTGAATAAAGTGCATTAAACAAATATTCACTTTAGTATGGCTTTCTAGCTTTTACAAACAAGCTAATGTTTAACAACTCATGACCGCTGTAGGAACATCTTTGTTGATGTGTCTGATGTGCTTAGTTTACCTGCAAATGATTTTCAGACTAATCAAGAACATAGGGAGGAAGTTCTACTGGTTGACAAGCTTGTGTAATGAGATTGTTTAATCAAAATACTAGCTTTGTGTTCATGTAGATACTATTCTGTTGATTGACTGTTGTCCACCTGCAGAATTTGAGGACTGATTGACACATCTGTTTCTTGTCCATTCAGTAAACTTTACTGACCAGAAATCAATTCTGCACATTCTGTAACAATTCAAGTCAAGTGTGGTCTGGACTGTAACAGTGCTGTTGCCTTATTAAGAATAAAGAAAATGTTAAAAACTTAACAATATTGTGTTTATTTTCATAGCTGGGAACAATGTTTCTTTAACAACAATTTGACTGTTCAGAACGAAAAACTTTTTCTTTCATTAAAAATAGTACATACAGTACAAAAATGACCTTCCAAAAACTCCAATTACATATTACACACATTTCACAAAATCCAATACAAACCTCCTCCGATACATCCATCTTCTATCTTGGTTCTGAAGTAACCTTTTAGTCACAGATTGTTTCATATTATGTAACCATCATTTAAATGTATCTGCAACCTTACTGAGATTTAGATTTGTTAGTGGTGTTTGGAGCAGTCAGCACTGAAAGATAGAGTCTGATAAAGGAGTAGAGCACCCCTAGCGCACAGTAGACGGAGGTTAGGAGGAGGGGGAGGAAGGGTAATGTGTGCTGCCAGGAAGTCAGTGGGTAAACAAACTCACAGATGAGCTCCAGAGGAACCAGCCCCAGAAGATATGCAGCTTCCACTGAGCTTACTAACGGGCCAGATTTACTAGTTGATGAAGAAAAGACAACATATCAGTAACACAGCATCCTCATTATCACACAATAAATTATGGGTATCCACTGCAGGAAGTAAAAAGCCTATTAACTGACCTGAAATGCTTCTTAAAAGCAGTGAAACTGAAGATTGTAGATAGCAGCATGAGAATAATTTTAATTGGCACTTCTGTAGATGGAAAAAGAGGAGATGGCTAAAGAGTCACCACATGTTTGGTAGATTTAAAGCACAATAGAAAATTACCTACCCTGAGCTGTGAAGAGCAAGGGAAAGAGGGAAAAGTGTCCTGTTGTGCTAAGGATCAAAAATGTTCTAGCATCCTCCTTGCTTTCTACTGCAAGCAAACTGGAAAATAAATGTGTGAAAATTTGTAACTGAAGTGTGTTAAGAGCCTATGATATGTTACCTG
This sequence comes from Nannopetersius ansorgii, assembly GCA_037974605.1. NCBI lineage: Eukaryota > Metazoa > Chordata > Actinopteri > Characiformes > Alestidae > Nannopetersius > Nannopetersius ansorgii. Next base: position 8,872 of record JBBPDE010201058.1, read on the forward strand.
TTACAAATATTACCTTAATGGAAGTATTGCCATCAAAATGGCTTTTTCATGCACATGCCAACCAAACATGAAAGATCCAAGGGCACAGATAATCAAGCAGCGTAAGAATCCTCTGGCTCCATTAGGTCTCCACCACATACTGAACAGCACAGGCTACAGAATATAAAATGTAAACAGGGGGCAAGTAAACAATAAATACTTAACTGTGCTTAAAAAAGTCAGAAAACATACTGATTACCTACACAAATCACAGCATTAAAAATCACTGACAGGTGAATCGTATAATACAACAGAGAATATGGGAAGTAGAGAATAAGAAGAACATGAATCTGAGCGACTCTGACAAGAACACGATTGAGATGACTAGACATGTCATGGGCGCCAAAAACTCATTGATGAGTGTGGGTATCTAGTTTGTCCCATAGAAGAACTGGTGTAGCACAAATGATGGAAAAAGTTAATGCTGGCTTTGAGTGTCAGAACACACATCTTCTATAACACCTTGGTGTGTATGGAGCTGTATAGCTGCACACCAGTCAATGCTGACCCCTGTCCACTGCTGAAAGTGACTACAATAGGCACCTTGCAACAGGACTCAGGAGTAGTGAAAGCAGTGGTGGCCTGGTTGAAGGAATAATGTTTTCCTCTGTTTTCTCATGTGACATTTATACATCTTTTACCAGGAGATGAAATGGCACTTGGATGAACTCGGAGTAGTAGACAAGCAGGCAGTGGCACCTACTTAAATGCTATTATAAAGCAAGTTCAGTAAATCTTGCTTACTCACGGTTCAGCAGTCGCAGCTTCAGTCTACCACAGATTTTTTTTGAGAACCGAATTCATAATAATTGTAAGCGGAAACTGCAGATATTCTCCTCTTCTTTTTTGCTTTTGTGACGTCCGGGCCTCATCCGACACACCCGCTCGTGCTGGGCGGTTAGCAAGGCAATCAGACACCTGAACGGAACAAACTTCCACTGCTCAGCACCATGCCCAGACATAAACATTCAGCAGGAGGACGAGGGGGTGTGGTGGATGAGACCCGGACATCACAGTCAGCTGTACTCAGAGGTGGGAGGTTTGAAAGTAGCCAATCCAAGAACATAATTTATTTCTTCTTGCTGCTGATTGGCTGGTGCCCTGCAACGCACCAGAATTTCCCTCATGGAGCGTCTCGAGGGTTCTTGTGTTTTTCGTTTTGTTTTTTTTAAAGCACTGTATTTTTCTTACTGTAAATTAAATTAATTTATTATTGTATTTACCTGCTTATACCAAAGAAAGCCACAGCACATACCAAAGAAAACGTGCATGCATGAATTACAGTAGTCAATACAGTGGTAACATCAGTATTTTAAATCCTAGCACTGTGGTAGAAAGCACTTCAGTGTAAACAGTACAGTACAGATAGAGGTTAAGCTTTACATTTTTAAGGTTAATGTATTAAGTGGAGATTAAAAAGAAATTAAAGTGTTATGGGAGCATATTTGAGGACTTATTTAGGGTTTACACTATAAAAATAGGCATTTGTTTTTTAACCACATCACATATTCATGTTTTTTTTACTATACCCAGGTGCTCTTGAAACGTAACTGTATACGCTAATTGTATAGCACTTAACTACAGCAATAATTCCTAATGGCAGTAGCCTCTTTCAGGAGGATAATGCAGCCCAAGCTAAAAAAACAGGAACATGAGCAAGAGTTCATTCTGTTTTGGCTTCATGAGGGGGACAAACATAACATGAGGTGATATCACTAGTGGCCTGCATTGCCTACACACAGCTTTGCTTAAACCAGTCCTTCAACTACAATTGAAGCAGATAAATTCAGGACAAGTACTCACCAAAATTGACAGCACTGTACATATGAATGTTAGTAAAGGAGACACAGATGGAAGTACAGAATGCTGGAATTCTTGAACTAAGCCCCCAGTCATAGAGGCTTTTGAGAGTTTGTTGATGTCCAGCAGCTTGAGTTTTACACCTAAAAAACAAAGATAATCAGATTATCAGCATGAGAATCTTTTTATCCATCTAGCTATATGACTTGTTACAATCCCTAAAGTAATCAGCACTTTCTTGTTTTGGAGTGGGGAAAAACATTAAATGTGATCTGCATTAGGGACAAAGCCTTCACTGGGGTCATCAGGTGGGCACCTTCCTTCATCAGTGTTTCATTGATAGGCCCACGACACCTCAGGATGGGTTCAACAGCAACACCTGTGCGCCTCAGGTGTGCCCCCTCTGCCTCTGCTCCTCATGCCAGCCACCGGAGTGGGGAGGGAGAACAGATCCTTTATGTTAGGGTGGAGGTGTTCGTCCTCTGATTTTTTTCCCCTCAAATTTAACATTTAGTAGCCCAAATGGGGTCCTTCCTCTTCACCCAGAGCCAGCTGCTGCTTCTCTCCGGAGCCTCTGAAAGCAGTTTCACAGCTTGTCGGTGGGCCTGGCCTGGGCCTCTTCAGGAGCTTTGTTGTCGATGTGGCTACGAAACCTCTACACCCGATCTCAACAGGGATCACTTGTGTACGCCAGCCACGCAGCTCTGCCTCCACTGCAATGTCAGTGTATTTCAGGCTTTTGCGTTCAGAGGCTTCATCCACTGCAGATTCCCATGCAACTGTTAGTTCCACAATGTAAAGGAGTTTCTGTAAAGGAGGTGCTCCAAATTCTCTGAGGTGGTCCACTGACCTTGTTTGGACCGTAAGAGTGGCTTTGCCTCTTCCTGCTGCCGGACCTCTTGAACTGCCAGTCTTTTTCTCTGAGTGGGTTTTGCTTTGTGCCATATTGGGCGACTTGTCCCAAGTCCATATTAACCTAGAAATCAGTCCAAACTGCAAATACCACAGTTTCAACTTGGCCGGGAGTGCGGACTTGTCTAATTTTAAATTATATCACACATTATTTTTGATAAGTACACCTCAAATTACAAACTGCGCGCAACATAATTTTTTTTTCCATACCCAAGAGTGAAAGGGCTTTGTCTGCGATGTTGTAAAGAGCCCAGACATTGGGTGCCCAATAAGCATGGCATAGTCCACGCTTGAAAGGAAAGAGTCTGGAAAGGACTTGTAGAAGTTGTCCCTTGGCAAAATGTAAAAAAAGAGAAAGAAACACACAACATTAATGGATCCAATTAGAAGAGTAAATGTTCTACACAAGTATATCAAAGCAAAAAGCATCTAAGAGCAACACACCTGTATAATGAAGGGTCCAAATGACACTGCAAAGATTGAGACAACAATTGATCCAAGAGCCACAAACCGGAAAAGGCTGAAGCTCTTCCATTCCAATGATCCATCTAAGGTAGAAAAAAAATATACGGAGGATTCCTAGTATTTCATAAGTTTTTAAAACACAAGCAAATGTTTGTAAACTATGTTGGAAGAAAAACTAACCTGTACTACTTTTAGTGAAGCAAAAACATCTAAGAAGGAAGATTCCATAGGTAGGTGCAATATACAGATATATATGCTTCATGTTTAAGAGGATGGAAAACAGTAATGCCCCTTCCAAGTGTCTCCTCTATTTAAATATATACACAGACGTGTTAAAAACATACTTGATTAAACAGCCAATGAAATCAATAATAAAAATAATAAAATTGGTTAATAATAACTGAAGAACACCTGTAAATGTCGTGCAACTGACAGAAGCAGTATGCCAAAGAGGAACCCATTATACTGGAAATGAATGTCTGTATGTCATTATTAAAGACATGTACGCAGTTGAGTTGGTTAAGAGCATTTGGTTATAAAGTATTCTTGAGTATGTGAATTTGTTTAAGGATACGGTCAACAATTAGAAGGCCAAAGTTCCATAACAGCAGTGTTGCCAGTATGAAAGAGGGTTTCCCGAGCAGGTCTTTTCCTTTGTCTTCCCGCAAACATTTACAACATCTAGAAATCCGATGATGAAACTTTCATTAGTGTTAACAATTCCATACTATAGTTTATTCTAAATATCAGCTTAAAGAACAATATACGATCGTATTATAATACTATACTACACTAATATACTATACTATTATGGGATAGTTAACAGTGCACAAGTAAGATATATGATTCACTGGTTCTTACTCTTTGACAGCATATATGAAGACCAGATCGGTGATAATGACAGACAACCTCTGGAACAAAATTGTTGCAGGGGTTGCATAATTCAGATTCTGCACCACCAGCATCTCCTTGTCAAAGTATTTAGCGATATGTGACAGCCCATACTCAAACCAAGCAAAAAGGGGAGGATAGTCCAGTGTCCACTCAGAGGTTTCCTATAAATGCACCAGCAAATGGCAGAACAAAAACATGGACAATCTGAGAGACACCCAGTTTTACGTGTGATAGATAAGTAAGGATTGTTCAGGTTTACTTTAAGCGCTGCAGGCAAAGAGCATTAAAGGAAACATGTGTCATAGTGTATTTGCCTTTACTCAGATACAGGTGTTCATAAATGAACTTATAATTATGGTTATCACAAGATGACATTTTAGACATTGCCATTTAATGCCTTCATTTCCTAACTGCAGTGAAAAATACAGTAATGCAACGTGCTTTCATACATACATTCTTGCAAAAAAGAGGTAATTGTTAAATTATTAGTAATTAAACATTATTATTACTTTCCCATTTCAAATATAAAGTGTGGAAGGCTGGTGTAAACTGTGGTAGATCATATATTAACTGTGGTAAATATATGTAAACACATGTTTGCATTTTAGTTTCCTTTATGGATAGACAGGTACCCTTTAACTTACCTCATAGTACCACTGGGACATTGGCAGAGAGTGAGTGATTGCAAGCCAGTTCCTGTGAACTTCAAAATCTGTAGAGTGGCTGTAACACAGCATTTAAACCAAAATATTAGTCATTATGTATGCACTGATGGTTGTTTGTAAAACAAATACATGTTTCATGTTCTTCACATAAAATTCACAAACATTCACAGGGTCTACAGATGATATTACTTTAATGCCACCACTTATGAATGTTCTTGAGTTTAAACAATATTAAAAACTTTAATGTGATGAACATGACACACACTATGTGAACAAAAATATTGTGACACCTGAACTTACACCAACAGGGACTTTGGTGACGTTGCATTTAAACACATATACTTGTTGGTCGCCCTTCTCGGATATAACTGTTACCCCTCATGGAAGGCTTTCCACAAGATTTTTGAGTGCTTCTGTGGGAATATCTGTAGAGCATTTATGAGGTCAGGCATAGATGTTGGGTGATGAGATCTGGCTCACATTCTCCGTTCCAGTTCATCCCAAAGGTGTTAGATGGGGTTGAGGTCAGGACTCTGTGCGGGCCAGGCAAGTTCTTCTACACCGAACTCATCCAACCATGTCTTTTTAGACATTGTTTGTGCACCAAGGCACAGTCATTTTAGAATAGAAATGGTTCTTCCATAAAGTTGGAAGGGTGGCGTTGTTCAAAATGTCTAGGTTTACGAAAGAATTGAAACTGCTCTTCACTAGAAGTAACCCTGAGTTGTGTCTCAATACTTTTGTCCACGTAGTGTTAGTATGTACAGCACTAACAGTGTAAACATGATATAGCACAGACACTAAAAGAAAGCAGACTCGTCAGACAATTGAAGACTTCATGGTTGTTTTGGGGTTGATGTAAACTGTACTTACTAGGAGTTTATGAGGAGACATTTGATGAAGGAAACTCCGAAAGTTAACGACAGAAACCAGCTCCTGTCATTGTTCGTAGTAGCAGCCATGACAGCGGCTGTGCGGAATAAAGAGAACTTTATTTAAAACAGATCCTGTTCTCCTGAAGGCAACGCCTCCTTCCGGCCGAGTTACGAAACGGCACCAACAACGGCAACACTGAAACTTCGAAAATCTTTTAAAAGTCTGGTTTCGCTCTTCTGAAGATACTGAATTTATTATTCAAGTAGTTTCATTTGGTAAGTCATAACAGACCAGTTGTGCTGTTTTGTGAAGTGTTTCGTTTGTAAAATCGTCTGGATGGTGTGTTGGGGAGCCCTGGTGAGCAGACACTGTTCTGCACACCTCAGACATCATGCCCCGTCTCTTCTGTGTGTGGTCCGAGCCACCGCGTGTAACCATCAGTCCCAGAGAGGTAAGCTGACTTGGGTCTTTAACTTCAACATATTAGACTAGGTCCTGTTCTGCCCAGTGTCCTAAAGACTATTCTCTGCCAGGTCTCCATCTCTCCTGCACTGCCTCCTCGTATGATGTTCGAAAAGTGGAGCTGACACCTCTTGAACAAAGAAAACTGACCTTCGACAGCCATGCCTTTGTGAAAGAGCTGGAAACTAATGGTATGTGCAGAGTGGGGCAGTATATATTAGGGGTGTCACGCAATAAAAAAAACCCAAGCTCTTAATTACAAGCTCTGTGATTAATTACTCAAAGTTAATCGCATACCCTTTGCTGTAAAAGTATTTAAAATGTAAATTAATTTTAGCATATGAGTGAATTAATAATCAACATTACATACTTTCAACCTTTCTTTTATTTAATAACTGTTTCTCCACTGTTCATGTGCAATAATGGCCACAGCAATCAAAAAATTACCTAATGTGCTGAGGGTAAAATGCTTTAGAAAGAACAATGATAGAGCTAAGTCCGTCTATGGGGCGCAGTGTACATGTACATACAGTGGACAACGTACACACAAGCACGAGCGTCAGAAGCATTTTAATAGCTGTTTTTCTGTTTTTTATGCTTTTATTCTATCTTTTTCTGCTTGCTGTTGTAACAATGCAAATGTACACATATGGATGTAATAAAGGGTCACCTTACTTTATCTTATTAGTTATACACAACCTATTTTTTGCCAGGCCCTAATAATTTATTATGAATAAATTACAATATACAGTAAACCCCCACTTATACGCGGATCAGCGGTCGTGATTTCAGTCTCAAGCTGATTTTTTCTGGGAACCAAACGAATCATTTTTCGCTAGTCTCGCGTAGACTGATGGCTGAAGATCTGGAATTCATAGCACATTTCTTTGGCCAAGGCCCGCCCATAAGGCCGTTTGACCGACATGTGAAATAACCAATCACAGTTCGTTTAGTTCAGCGTCACATTTCGGGGCGTGGAAATGTCCCCGCGTGCAACAAGTATAGCAGACAAGCAGTCAGCGTAGAAAATCAAAGAAGGAGAAGAAAACGAGCAGTAAGTCATTTATCTGTTCGTGCACGTATAACAACAATGGCGTCTGCATTACTACATCTGATCAAAACACCGAGTAAATCAGTAGGATCACACGTCT
>JBBPDE010201077.1:0-11011 GCA_037974605.1 Nannopetersius ansorgii
TTTAGTAATATATTTATGTTTAGGCTACTTTGTCACGATAGAGGTGATATTTTATGTTTTGGCCCTTGAATTTTGTTTAAAATAAAATGAACACATGAGAATTGCAACCGCTTGATTTTTTTTGGAAAATTAATAGTTTAGATTAATCGACTATTTGAATAATTAGTCTAAAGATTAATTGTTAGAAAATTAGTCGTTAGTGGCAGCACTACTGTATATATGTACATATACTCAGTGTGTACATGCATACAACTTGCCTGTGCCTACATTTAGTTTACATACAGTTTACATATACATATATGTATATATTTTACAGTACAGTTGTCCATATGCATATTTCTATATTGTGTAGTGTACATTTTATACAGTACTGTTTATATAATATTTTATTCTATTCTATTTCTTAATTTTTGCTGCTTTTTGTACTGTCAGCTTTCTGCCGTGACAAAGCAAATTTCCCATAAAGGTTTATCTTATCTTCTCTAACTGGCTTGATTTATTAGTGTTCATGCAGGTAAATTGATATTGCCTGGAGATGTTTGATCATTAAGGCCTGTAAGATAAGTAAAGTTTGCTAGCTTATCACCCTCTGGCAGCGACATAGGTGTTGTGCATCAAAATAAAAGTAAAAGAGATTTATGACTTGATAGAAACAGTGGTAGTCATTATCATTTCAGGTGAAAAGCAGCCTACAGCTGAAGCCAGCCATCTTCAAACAAGCAGACTGCACAGGTAAGTCTAACAATACAGGAAGCTCCAGCTTATACGCGGTTTAGCAGCAGTGGCTTTAGTCTTTTGTGGAGTTTTTCTGAGAACCGAACTAATAATTGTTCACAGAAATCTCTGTATGAAAATTGCAGCACCTACCAAAGAAAAAACATGTGCATGAATTACACTACAGTCTATACAGTGGTAACCTCTGTATTTTACATTCTAGCACTGAAGGAGTTCAGTGTGAACTGTACTGTACGCATACGGGTTTACCATTACATTTTCTGTAAGGTAATGTGTTTAAAATTAAATTAAAGTGTTTTGGGAGTATATTTGGGGGCATATCTTGGGTTTACACTATAAAAATAGGCATTTTAGGCATTTCTGTTTTTACCATATCACAACATGGCGTTTTTGCACTATATGCGGGTGCTTTTAGAACGCAACCCTCATGTTAAAAATGATATTCCATGAGTGCTTTTGGGTCATTCTTGCAATATTTAATTGAATGTTTTTGTCCTATAGACCAATTCACATGAGACATGCTGTTTTGTAATTATTGCCTTAGGCCATAATTTGGATAAAGAATCCAGTGTGACACTGTTTTGTTTATTGCATTTCCTGCAGAAAGTGATGAAGAGGAAGCCAAACTGTGGTCTCCACCCAAGAACAATCAAATTAGCATAACCTTGAGTGACTCAGAGGAGGAGCAATCAGATCGGCGGAACCAAAATAAGATTCAGTGAGTTTTAGACTAAGAAACAATATTTATACAATCAAAGGAGAATGAAAGAGGACAAGTTATGAATGAATGTGTCTTCTCAGTAATATCTAGAGGTGCGTCAATCCGATATTCTGTATCCGTATCGGTCTGACCCTGACCTAAATTACTGGACCAGAAATCAAGGCATAACAAACGTAATCTGATCCATTAAAAAATACGGAAAATAATTACAGCACGCATAGCGTGATTTATAACGTGTATAACGCAAGAAGATGCACCTTTACAAAGACACCTCATTTGCCATAAAAAAAATCCCAGGAGATCCGGAGTTCTATCATTCACCTTGCCATTACTTTTGTTCAAGATGAACAGTAAACCTCCAGATCTCCCGGGGCTATTATGGCAAAGGGGGGGTCATTGGAAAGATCACACCAAGCCCTATCTAACTGTGAAGTTTCACATTTAGAGTGCAAGGTATATGTTTCATAAATGTTAACAGCATGCAGTGTAGCCCCCTGCTAAGTAACAGACAATTGTAATCATAATAATTTTCTTTTCATGCTTGTTTCTTGCATTCTTTCTTTCCACACCTCTTCTTTCTTCCTGCCCCCTCCACTTCTCAGAGATGTCTTGCGATCACCCTCTCCACCGCCTCCTCTCTGTAGCCCTCCTGTCAAACGAAATAATCGAGCAAACAGAAAAATTAGGTGAGTGAATGACTTTCATTTAGAACAATACAAATTAATTGTCACTTAATGCTGGGATCTAACGTATGTGAGTCCTCTAAATAGGTAAACATGTATCCTGCGGTGAAAAAGGAAAACACATAGATACATGCAGCTGGACATTGTAAACCTGTAGTTTAGAAAAGAGAGTATTTTTTACAGTCTTTCAACTGAACATTTTTGTTTGTTTCCTTAGAGAGATCAATAAGAAGCTGGAGAAAATTGATTCTTTAATGTGTCCATCACCTGATGAAGAAGAAGAGGTTCCTGAACACGACGACTCGCCCTCTCCCAGAGACGACTACGATGATGACGACATCATAATTATTTCTTCTGAAGATAAATTGAAAAAACGTCCAGCCAAACCTCAGGCCAGAGTTCAAGCCCGAGAGATTTCATTGAAATTCCGCTGGCGAACAGATGTGTACAAAATTCCAGTACTTTCGGTAAGATTGGCAGTTTTGTTTTTACACTGTATAGGTACTGCTGCCTATAAATGCTGATCTTTAGTGAAAATGTGTGGGAGTGTGTGTGGGCGTGTGTGTTACAATCATTTGTGCTAAATTGTAATATGTATGTATCACTCCTTTATTTCTGTACAGAAAAATATTTTATTTATTTGCATTTGCAGACAGATCCTTTGAGTAAGGCTGTGAATCAGTTATCTGCCAAACTTAAAGTCCAGCCTTCTCAAATTTTGTTACTGAGGCAAGACACAGAGCTCCCTGTACAGTCTACAGCCGCAGAATTAGATCTCGGCATTGCCGACATCATAGGTGAGTGAAAAGATGATTCCTGATTAATTTGGTTTGTTATTGTGTCTGATGCTTATTATGACCTCCTTTCCAATGCCCATGGCATTAAACAACAATGAAGGGCAAACCCTACTGATTGCCTTTTGTGTGGACATGGACATGTGAAACCCAGACTCTTTTATTCTGTGAATATTTGCCTTTGTATGATTTCCAATAGACTGTGTTGTAATAACTGAGGACAAAGAAGAAGAAAGCCAGGATATCATTACAGTGCGACTGCAGAGCAAGGAGAAAGGATCTGCGCAAGAATATTCCTTACATAAGGTTTGTGTCTTGATTAGATTTATTTAAAGTCGCATGTCTTTGGCACTGCATGCCGTCCTTTCAGTCCAGATTAAATCTTGGAGTCCCACATCTGTCTTTGCCTTAATGATTATTTTCTCTTTCTGTCTGGCTCTCAGGATGCTGCTCTGGGTTCTGTCCTCTCTCAGTATACAGCAGGCCTGTCGGCTGCTGCTAAGAGGAAGATCAAATTTCTGTTTGATGGTTCAAAGGTGACACCTAATCAGACCCCTTCACAGCTGGACATGGAGACTGGTGATGTCATTGAGGTCTGGACCTGACATCAATCAATAAATAACAACGTTACACCTCATTTGAAGAAACAAATACATATCACATTTTCTTCTCAGTTATGTAAATTAAGAGTTTTACAGAATTCAAATGTATATAAATGATTCAGATGAACTGTTAGATATTTGATCTTACACCTTTTAATTAAAAACTAAATTTCTAAATAAACATAAACATGGATATAATGTGGGTGTGCATGTGTATTAATTAACAACTGTAAAGGGATAGATTCTGAAGCAGCTGCGCCTGTAATGGACTTCACAGTGTTGACGAACTGAATTAACTGTTTGTTGATTGACTCACTACTGGTCAACGCATGATCAAGTGCTTTGTTCTGAAGGCACTGCTGAAAGACCGAACTTAATCTCCAGTGATTTTATCATTTATTCTGAATTTTTCTCTGGATTTTCTACTTAAACCACACATTTGAAAGTTCATGCCTTCATTCATATTCCTTAAAACAGTTCTTAATAAACTGCATTTTAGCTTATGAACTAATCAGCTACTGCATTGTTTCTGTTTGTCACTGCAAGGTAAAAGCCAGTAAACTGCTTATCATGTGGAGCTGATATTCACTTATACTGATAGTCATCTTTATTTTATTTGTGTTGAGAGGGTCAGGCCTCTGTGACTCAGCCTTTAATGGTTGTGGATGATTTTGAACCGGTTCACATTAAGAAGTGAGTCGAACTGTTTTGAATCATCTCGACTTTAAACGTTCTTCTCAGTTACATTATTAATACATTTTCACTGTAGCGCCGGGTCTGACTACATTAGTAGAAGTAGCAGAAGACAGTTCAGTTGTTGAATTAAATGTTACACTCCGTGTACAAAAGTATTGGGACATACTTGTTGAATTAAATGTTACACTCCGTGTACAAAAGTATTGGGACATACCTGTGTTCCAGTGTTGGAGCCAGACCCCTAACTTCCAGTGAAGGGCAATCTTAAAACATACCAAAACATTCTGGACAACACCTTGCTTCCAGCTTTGTGGACAAAGTTTGGAGTTCGGATTAGTTTGGTGTGGAAGACCCTGACTGGCCCCCACACATTGTACATGGAGATGATACTGTAACTGATCACTGATTTTCTGCGCTGAATGTTACAAATTTCGGATGGGAAGGGACTTCAGCTGACGCAACCAATTATGAATACAATCAGGTTAAAGCGCAAAATTTTAGGTGTTGGGGAATGTGACCCATCTTTGTAGTCTTTTCAAAAAGTATTAACTTATTAGGCTGGTGGCCTAGTGGTTAATAACTTGGCCCTACGATCAAAACGTTGTGGGTTTGAATCCCGGGGCTGCTAGTGGCTCCCTTGAACAAGGTACTATACCCACGCATTTCTGTGTTCCTGGCTGCCCACTGCTTTACTTAAGTGAAGGGGTTAAATGCAGAGAAAAAATTTCGTACTGCAGCGTGTTCACGTATGACAAATTAACAGTTTACACTTAATTGAATCAGACGTTCGATTCCAAAAATGGACCGGTTCGATAGAATCGAATCTCTGGACTGATTTGAATCAATTAGGGTGTGACGTATGATCATGTGAAACTGGAGTCAAGTCAACATGGCGGCGCCGTAGCAACATTTGAGAACAACAACTAATGCGAGACAGCAGACGACGGTTCGACCCCAGAGTGAATTACTGGATTCGCACGTTTGGTTTAAAAATGTTCTCACGTCAGCTTGGCTAACATTTGACTCAACACGACCTTAGTGTATCGTTCCAGTGGTTTTGTGGACGAGCATCATTTGTTTGACTTCAGCCTGCAACTCCAGGTAAACAAAAACCACAGCATTCAGCCGCTGTGATTCTCCTTGCCACTTTTGTGTCTTTTATGTTACGAATTTTTGCTTCGGAGTTGACTGACATCAGTAAACACAACAGACAGCATATCTTGTTTTTCTTGCAGCTTTCCTGGTAGATATTAATAGCTTTCCTCTGCACAAACCCAACCAAGTAAGCTTCTAAGGGACTATTTCAACATCAACCGGGTCTATTTCAAGCCTTCTGTTTAATATAGGATGTAGTTTGTCTGCAGCTTGTCTGTACAGACAACGCTTTGAAAATAATTTCCTCTTGAAAGTCTTGTGTTAGGGTTAAATGAACGCGTTAACATGCCAGCACTCAAGAATGTGGTGTTGAGGCTTGACTAGTTGTTTTACAGATGTTGGTCAATCCTCAGAATGTGGACATGGTCTTGTCAGCAAAAAATATTTGCTACTCATTAGAGTTTGTGCTGACAAGTGTGTCTGCCCTGAAAAAAAAGTAGTGTGTCCTTTTCAAAGCAGTGATATTATATAGTGCACCTGAGCTATAAACAGTACAAATTCTTAAAAAGACTCCTACAAAATACAAAAACCTGAACTGTTTAATGTAAGTCAGTATATCACGTGTATAATTTTGTTTCTTAGAGGATTTAAGTTTCTGATTTACGAATTTAAATTTCTGATTTTATTTTCTTTATGTTTTCTTTATTCTTCATTTTCTAAATTGTTGTTCCCTTTGTCCTTCTTTTATGATGAGTCAAAAATAGGGGGCGATTTCACAGTGTAGGACTTTTTATAATAGGGTTCAAAATGCAGTTAATTTAGGTCAATAGGAATTCCTCTTTTCCCGTTTGATAGGCTTTTTGTAAGACTCAGGTTATCTGACTAAACTGAGAAATCCTGGAGGAAATGAATTAAACTAGTCATATGCATCCTGGAATTAAGCCCATTAGTTATTTGATGCATAAATCAGCATAGCAGGGTATGTTTTTGCTTTCACTTCTCAAATGTATTAACATGCATTTTCATTATCTGGCATCACGAGTCTTGTGGCCGTATGTAGTTCCTCTTGGTTATGTTTATACACACAATTTTTTTCTATGCCGCATTTCACTGCTGAATGAATAAGCACTTTTTCCATGTACTCTGGTTTTCAAAGGCTTTTCTTAGTGAATAACAGACCACAGCTCATTCTTGCCTCAGTGCTTCTCATTGCATGATCAGTTTTCTGAAATGGGTCACTGCACACACACTTCCTCTTGAGATACTAAGATTTTAAAGAAAAGCTTAAAACATCTTCGTTGTTGTTGTTAATGTTCTTTTTTTACACTAAATTTTCCCTTTAAAATCTATTGTATATTAACAAAAGATTAACTATTGTATATTTATCTCTCTGAGCACTGATTTAATTTCAATCTTTTTCTCGCTCTCCTTGTTGCAGCTGCAATGTCACTCGTAGATCCCACATCTGACACCACGCCATTCTTTTCTGATGACAATGAGGGAGAAGGGTCATCTGACAAAGATGAGGGACCTTCACCTCAGCACCAGGACGAATCTGGGAGTGGACTGTCCAGTATCAGAGCATATCTGACTGTGCTGGTTCTCTTCTACATCAACTTGCTTAACTATATGGACAGATTCACTGTAGCAGGTAACTAGTATCATGCCTACATAGAGTCTAACCTATTGCAGATTTGGGTCAAGTTTAGATGAAAAATGAACTTTATGAATAAACAAGCCTGTAATATTACATTATTATAAAGCTCCACATACTGTTAGTTCCTGTGATTCTTTAAGCCATACCATCTCAAGGAGACTCAAGATCCATCTGTACACATTCGGCATAAGGATCACTAGTTATTACTCAGTGCTGTTCTGTACCCAACAAAGCCATCCTTGACATTTCTACTGTTTGAAGAGCATAGGGGCCATAAGATTTTACTCCCAGAAGACACATCTATAAGCTTTTGCAGGATTTTATCTTATGCAAAGGGACTAAAAAGATGAATGGTTAATGGAAGAAAGACGACAGTCCTGGACTACTTTGGAAGTCTGGGATATTCATTTATTTTTTAACTGAAAAAAATCAAATCAGTTTAAATGCAGAGAATGAATTTCACGCGCGACTGTAAGAGTTAATAAATTAAATTAAAATTAAATTAACATGTACATATTGTGTATAATTTTACTGTGCCGTTGCATGGCACAACGTGGTAGAGACATGGTGCTAAACACTAGTCCGTGAATACTGGTTCAGTCAGGTGCCTACCTTGTTGTAAAGGAAACTGCACTATCCCAACCAAATAGACCACTCTTATCCAGACCTGGATTGTTTTGGGGATGTATTTTTTGATTAGTCAGAAACGACAAACTCTTGTTGTAAAGGCAGCATCCCGTTCTGTGGTGGAACTTGTGATAATGGCACATGTTTGGGTTTTGCAGAAATTCTCAAATGTCAACCTGTGTGGAGGTCATTGGTTTTGATGTCTACCATTAAGGCTAGAAAGAAGTAATCACGTGTCCTGCAGGTGTAGATAACTCTGTCTTCAGTAGTGTTGAGTGAGGTATTTGGGAACTGTTGCACTTTATTGATCATGCAGGCTTGAGGCACATGGGGAACTTAAAGTAATAATTTCTGCTGCTAGTGATCAATAGCACTGACCTTTTGAATATATCGATCCATACAATTTCATACAACTATGAGGACAGCAACAATTATACATTTTCAACATTTTTATTCGTTTTTTTTTTCTCATTCTTGAAGTATTTAAAATTGCACAATCATTGCTGCATTGTGCAACAGTTGATTGTGGTTAAAGTGGAATCCCCTAGATTTCTACTCTGTCAGTTTTAATAAAATTCATTGATTGAGAGAGAAATCTCAACTGTCATTCAAATCATTCAGAGTGGTGTGAAATTGTGCTGTATATAGAGAAATGTATCACCTAAGATTTCTCTACAGGAGGAACCAGGGATTGGACTGCCTTTACTGCAAATATAGCTTTTTTTATTTACCAAGAATGATGAAAAATAGTAGTAAATCTGAAAAAATAAATAGTCTTTGAGGACTATTTTGCTTTATAACACCCTGCTGGTACTCATCCAACACTGAGGGATTTTTAAAAGTACAGGAGTTCCTCAAGTTGACAGAGATCTGTTCCTACAACAGTGACGCAACGCTAATTTAGTTCGAAACACACTGTGGCGTAAGTTAATAACCTAACCTATCACAGCTGTAAAATCTATAAGCAGAACTAAGAAAAAATGACAAAAAGTGTAAAAAACTTCGATTGGAAGCCATGATAAAGACCAAAAAGTCACCAAACAAGGTGTGCTTTATTCTAAAACCTTATCGCAAGCTATTGGAAAACCTCACTGACATTTGAATGGGACATTTTTTCTATAACAGAGCATTTCACATCAAAAGACTCTGAATTGCCATGTTTACATCTTCATTTAATTCATGGAAAGACATTCTGGGGTGTTCCCTTTAAGATAAGGTGTTCAAAAATCTGTGAGAAGAGAATATCAAATCAAGAGGATTAAATAGATGAAAGCTGAGTTTGCTGATGTCTTTTCCTGCAGGTGTGCTTCCAGACATTGAGAAATTCTTCAACATCAATGATGGCAAATCAGGGCTCCTCCAGACTGGTGAGAGAGAACCTTGACAATTTAATGTGTGTTAAACATTGTGTTCAGTGTTACTTTATGCATAAATCCATAGCATTAGTTTGACCAAAGCTGGAAGACTTTAGTCCATGTATGTGAAATAAAAGACAAGTTTAAGTGTGTAAGACACCCTTCTCCCACAGTCTTTATCTGCAGCTACATGTTTCTGGCTCCTGTTTTTGGTTACCTGGGAGACAGGTACAATCGGAAGTTGATCATGTGTGTGGGCATTGGCTTCTGGTCAGTGGTCACTCTAGCCAGCTCCTTCGTTGGTAAAGATGTGAGTAGTACTCTAAAACCCTGTACTCTGTTATGTTGTTTTTGAAATATTTAAGATGCTTTTAATTTATTTTATGAGCATAAATGTGGAATAGATGTTTTGTATTGGTGTAGTAGTAATGTTTAATTCACTTAATCAGTCAGCAAACAACTTACCCAAATATTTCCATAGCAATGTAAACATGAAGTAAAGTGCAGTTCATGTACACATTAAAATCCAATTGTTGATTCATTGCCCTTTTTCTGGTTCTCTCTCGGCTTTTTATCAGTATTTCTGGGCATTGCTGTTAACGCGGGGGCTGGTGGGGGTAGGAGAGGCCAGTTACTCCACCATTGCTCCCACCATCATTGCTGATCTTTTCATTAAAGAGAAAAGAACCAAAATGCTCTCTTGCTTCTACTTTGCAATCCCTGTCGGCAGGTGAGAGTGTACACACACAAGCTGTTCAAGGTCCAAAGTAAAGCTGCAGCTTGTCAGAACAGACTGGAATTTCTAAAACATTGAATTGCTGCACTTTTGTTATTGATCAGTCATGCATGAGGCATGTAGTATATATCATTCGGTTGTTGTAAAACACAATCAATAGCACTGACCCTTTTGAATGTTTGGATTTTAGTCACTAAACTATGAAATTTGCCTAAGGACTCCTTATGTTGTTTTTCAGCTTATTGTGTTAAATTTTCAGTGTGTTAAATTCAGGCAATAAACCTAAGTCATGTCAAAATTGGGCAGAAGTGTGTTCTCTAAACATTTGTTTTCAGCTATAAATAAATTGGTTGGTGCCAGCAGCTGGTACAATCGCTATACTAGAATGAGTGATGAATCTGAAACTGTAAACCTGGCTTTGGAGGCAATATTTAATAAAAAATAGTCAGAATTTTTAAAAGTTTAAAAACGTTTTTTCAAAAGTCTTTCCAAGAGACAATTTATAATAATGTCTGTGTAGTATTCTAGTATTCATTTAGATTGCACTTTTTGTCAAAGTTCCCATGTTGGAATTCTTTTATTCGTTTGTTCACTAATCTGTTCTCTGTATCAACTCACATGTCAGTGGTTTGGGCTATATCATTGGATCCACGGTGGATAACGCAGCAAAAGACTGGCACTGGGCCCTGCGGGTAGGTCTTCATAAAGAAATACTAAATACTTCACTTTGCCATACTGCTTTCTTCCCAGTTATAGCCAGCTTGGTTCTGACGAGCGTCTCTCTGTGTCCCTCTCTCTTTTTGTCTCTGGTAGGTGACCCCTGGTCTGGGGCTGATTGCGGTGTTTCTCTTGGTGTGTGTGGTTAAAGAGCCCAAGCGTGGCGCTGTCGAGGCCCGGCCCGAACACACCCTGCACAGGACCAGCTGGCTTGCCGACATGAAGGCCCTCTGTAAGAAGTGAGTAGTGTTCGAGTCCACCAGTACATACATTTACCCATCACACCCTTTTTCAGGTGCTTTCGTAATAGAAGCAAATATAACCAAAGGCTTCATGGTCAAATTACTCATGGTTTTCTTGACATTTTGTACCTCTTTGGGTCACTATCTGAGCTACAGTTGACACCCTTTGACTGGCAAGGAGGGCTGGAGTGTTTAAGTCTAGACTCTATCACATGTAAGCTGATTTTAGCAAATGGCATAGTTTGCAAAATGATAATAAGCATGAAACTCCAAAGGGGATTCTTTTTAAACGTAAGACTATAGACTTTTGTAAACTGACAAATAATAATGAAAGCTCTGTTTGGTTATTCT
>JBBPDE010201092.1:0-16129 GCA_037974605.1 Nannopetersius ansorgii
CGACCCAGGTTTATGATTTACTTGTGCTTTTTGGTCCCTCTGTGATTCCATATTACTTCAATCACGTCTTCTCCGTCATACCGTGTGTTCTCCGAAAGACATCGTGTACCCAACCGTGACCCATGTACCGTGACGGTTCGGTACAAATGTGTGTGTGTGTGTGTGTGTGTGTGTGTGTGTGTGTGTGTGTGTGTTACATATATTGAGGCACCTTGTATCTTTAGGCACTTTGTAGTCTTTCTTTCATTTAATTTATTCCAAATGTTAAAGATAAGACGGTCTTATTGGCAGAAAATAATATTTTCACACCAACAAGGTCATTCAATGGAAAGCATAAAGAAATGAGGGGTGGCTCAAGACTTTTGTGCAGTACTGTATAGTGCACCAAACACCTTTTTTGTTTGTCTTTCATTCATTATTCACTCATTTACTGAGCTCTGCTCACTGTAGGCTGATGTGAAAACGTTCAGCATGGTATCATCATGGTAACTTGTTAATGTGTCATGATGCATCACTGAGGAGAAGTTAATATGGATTTCTATCACAGTAATGGCATTAGTGGAGCTCTAATACAGTACTTGATAAAACATTTAATCATTATTTATTAGAGGTGGAAGTTGCACAAAGATGACGATATAATACTATGGTGATATTATTTCATGATATGATATTATTGGTTCTTCCACTGTAAAGCAGATGGATTGCTCTGTATAGAAGTCCTCCATTCACCTTTCCATAGAGAAGATCTAAGTCTCTAAACTTGACTGAAACCTGATTAAAACCATAAAAGGTCTGGGCAGTTTTCAAACCACAATAGCATCCAGTTCTTCAAGAAATGTGAAACCAACTTGAAGGAACTTCGTTAATTAGGTTTTCCATCACTGGCTAGAGCAGATGATGTTGCTCATTTCCTTTGGGAGAGGTACAGTAACATCACTGCAGTCTGTTTAACAAACTCAAAGGTGACCATTCTCAAACCCGAGTCAGGTCCAGTTCCTCGATAGATGAGCCAACATTAAGAAGTCTGTCGCTTGCCAGATGAATCTAGAGGCTGTGGTGCAGCTGGATGCCTTTAGGATATGGTGCTTAATGTCATTATAATACAAGGACTTTAGCCAGCATTAATTAGGCCCTCTGTTGCTAGCCAAACCAAGCTAATTAAATTAGCAGCGTGGCTTGAAGACTTGAAGAGGAGGACATTACTAGCTTACAAGATGAATCCGAAATTACAGGTGAAAATACTAAAAATAGAACCTAGCTCAGCTTCTTGAGACACGTGAGGCCAATTTAAGGGAAAGAAGCATTAATTAGGCTCTCTGTGGCCGGCCGGACGAAACCTGCTAGCGGTGAATAAGCGGTCAGGCCTTAAGGATGTTAATGTCACTCTAGTCTGGGAGATGTGACCATAAAAAACAATGTAAGGCAATTAAATGGAACAGCCCAGAAGCAAAATTGGCATTAATTAGGCTAGCCAATGAATTGGCATTGTATTTGGATAGCTTTGGGACAGGTTAAAAACAGTTGAACATTGATCAGAAACCTAAAGAAAGGCGAAGCCAGGTTAAAGAAATGTAGCTGAAATTAGCAGGCCAAAACAAGTGAAAAAGTAAATTAACTGTAACATAAAGTGATGTTCTGAAAATTACTTTGTCTTCCAGAAGTATAACAACAAAAAAACAAAGGTTAAATTGAGCAATTATCAAACTACCAACCGGCCAACTGGAGGCAATTTAGCTAACGTCAGTTTGGTGCTGCATTATTAGCCAAGCAAGCTCCGCTGGGGACGAGCACATTAATGTTCCTGTAGTATGTGGGTCATGGGAGGGAAAAATAAATAAATTAAAGTTAAAAAGGACAATTAGCAAACCAGAGCAGGGTCCATTTCCTTAACAAGTGTGAGGCCAACATTAATTAGGCGCTCCACTGCTAGCCAAACCACGCTAGCTGTAAATTAACCGTACTTTTGCTTGCTGTTTGCAGGGTAAGTACTTATTGTCTCCATAATGCGTGAAATAAGACACTGATTAGAGGTTAACATGGACAATTCTTAAAACAGAACAACTTCTCAAAAATCTTGGACACAATTTGAAGGAACATTGCATTAATTAGGCAGCCTAACCCTGCTAGCAGTGAATTAGCGGTCAGGCATTTGGAATGAGGACATGGCCATTCTAGCATGGTCGATGTGACCAAAATCCACAGTTAAAGAAGACGGGAAACAGAATGATGACACTGTTCCTCAAAAATGAAGCGAATTTGAAGTAATTTTTGTATAGCTAGTAAAAACAAGCTCACTAATTAGCAGTGAGGCTTGAATTTGAGATTAGGATTTCTACCTTTAAAATAAATTAAAAGATGACGTTTGTAGAGGAAGAATTCTCATTATAGAAGTCAGCTGCCTGTAGCTTGCAAACTCATTTGAAGACATTTGGCCAACGTTAATTAGGCCCAATCCTTAAGCCAAAGTGAGCTCGCAGGAAATTTACAGTTCTGTCACTCGCTGCCGTTGAAGTGGCAGTTGTGACCAGTGTGATCTGAAATGTTCACAGTGAAAACTGTAACTGCTGAGCAACACTGCAGGTTAATGGAGATTCAGGACTACAGTCGATACGCCATCTTCTTTACACTCTGAGTTTTATGTGTCTCCTTTTATACATCTCACAGTCCATCAGCAACTAAATCACACTAAACTCAGGCTTCGTCCAAACAACTGATTCACCAACTGATGGATGGAGCAAGCACTGTGCAGGACACTCAAAAGCACAACACACACAACCAAGAAACACACTCACTGTTTAATGCTGTAAAACTTTAAATCTTTACTTTTGAACTATTGCAACTACTGACAAAGCAAATGCCCCTGCAGAGCTGCTTTTTGGTTACACACTTCATAAACCACCATCTTCTCCTTTATTCCTTTATCAGTTCTATAGCACTGTAACCATAGTGACCACAGCTTGTGCTGTTGTACAACAAACGTGATTGGCCTGTCAAATGAGTCAAGGTTAGACAAGTTACATCAGCGCTGAGGCAAATGTCATTTTACTGAGGAGGAAATATTTGGAAAATCTTTAGAGAATATGGCAACAGATAGTGTGTCTGAAACCGTGCACTTGCGCACTTTTAGGGCTTTTAGGGCTTAGTGCGCTCACACTGAAAACCGAGCTAAAACAAGCCCAAGTGGAGGCAGCTGGTTCGTATAAATGTAAGTAACATTAATAAAATAATTTTACTGATGTATACTGCAGTAAAACCGGGAGATATTTTGTCGGCTGAAGAATCGCGATCAAATGTTAGTCTGTCACTTCCGCTAAGTGCAAAACGTTAGTGTTCCGTTTAGGACAGCACTGACCCACAGCAGTGCGCACTACAGAAGGCAGTGCACGGGGCGCACTAAATCTCAGTGCACTGATGGTAGTGCGCGATTTTGGACACACCCATAGAACTGTTAACATACTGCCACTGAAGGGGTTACTTAAGTGAGTTAGCCAAACCCTGCTAGCACTGAACTAACGGTGTGAGTGTGAGGATGTTAATGTCACACTGGTTTATTAGATGTGACCAAAAAGGTTAAAAGGTTAAATCTTGATTAGGACAGGATGACTGAAATAGCTTGCAAGATGCATCAAAAATCGCAGGGTAATGTGGACAGTGATAGATAGAACGTAGTTAATCTCCTCTAGAGATGTGAAGCCAATTTGAATAAGAAATGTAGCCTTAATTAGGCTTGGCTGGTCGAACCCTACCAGTGGTGAATTAGTGGTCAAGCCTTTGGGATGAGGACAGGAACGTCACACTAGTATGAGATGCAGTTCCTTAGAATTGTGATAGACTTTCTCATCACAGCAAATTATGATTTACAATAAAGTTCAAAGCCCCTTAATGTCTTTATATTTTGCTTCCAAAGATCTAGACCTTCTTGTATTTCTAATGTAGTCTTGAGCAACAGTTCTCCAGGCTTCCTGAAGGATTTTCAAAAACTCTCATTTTCAGTCCAGTTCCTGAACCTGACCAGTTTCAGAGGAATGGTTCTTGTTTAAGTCACACAGTGACCTACATATGAATCATTCAAGCAGAACAAAGAACATCTAATTTAAGGCCTGAACCAGTGAAGAAATAGGTGCAGGTGATTTCAGATTATCAAGCTGTGATCAGTATACTGGTGGTGCTGAATGCTGGCAACACCTTTGTTTAGAAATCTTGTATCTTTAGTAGTACTGAGCCATTATCGGCGTTATCGTGCTGCGTTAATGTGAGACTTTCATCGCGCAATAAAAAAAATATTGCTGTTAATCTATTTACAAAGTTGGTTTGGGAGCTGGGTCTGTACTACGCAAGCTATGATGACTTTCACCTTGATATTTTAGTGCAGATTTACTCTTTTCTTTCTCTCTGTCTGTCTGTCTGTCTGTCTGTCTGTCTCTCTCTCTCGTTCGTGACTTTTCTGCATCGCGCCCATTTTAAACCTGTCTCGCTCTCTCTGGTGCTCTCTCTCTGTTGCTCTCTCTCTGGTGCTCTCTCTCTTACTCTCTTACTCTCTCTCTCTCGTTGGTGATTTTTCCGGAGCGTGCGGATCATCTCTCTCTCGTTCTCTCTGTCTCTGTCTCTCTCTCTGTCTCTCTCTCGCGCTCTCTCTCTCTCTCTGTCTCTCTCTCGTTTGTGACTTTTCCGGAGCGTGCGGACCGTCTCTGTCTCTGTATCTCTCTCTCTCTCTCTCTCTCTCTCTCTCTCTCTATTTCTCTCTCTTGCCCTCCCTTACTCTTTCTCTCTCTCGCTCTCTCTTACTCTCTCTCGTTCCTGACTTTTCCGTATTTAACCCTCGGGTTTATCTTTACATTTTCTTTAAGGGTAATGTATTAAACTGAGTTCAAAGTGAAATTAAAGTGATCTGGGAGAACATTTGGAGGCATATTTATGGTTTACACTATAAAAATAGGCATTGGGATCATTTGGGGGGGGGCTTCAGACCTTCGGCAGAATTCAAATGAGCCATTTTAATCTAGATTAATTCCAAGATTACAATGAGATTAATCTAGATTAAAAAAATTAATCTATGCCCTCCTCTAATATATATATATATAATATATATTGGTCAGGTTCAGGGACTGGACTGGAAGTCTGGAGAACTGTTTCTCATTAAAATACAAGAATGTTTGAATCTCTGGAAGCAAAATATGATGAAAAAATACTTTTGCACAGTACTCATATATATATTTTCTGTGTTTTTGTTTCCTCAGCATTCATTCCTGAAATTGGCCAAACCTCTGTCCAGTCTGACACCACTGATTGTAGCCGCCAAGGAAGCCATCAAGAACAGCAGCCGTTAGAGGGGCCGTCGCTGTCTCACACGCACACACACATACACACACACACACTTGAGAACATGGGACTATATGTGCAGGACTGCACAATCCCATGCAATCTACGGTACACGCGCACACACACATACACTGGATGAAAGACAGCTGCTGCCATCCGGTGCTTGGCCTCCTAACACTCTCCTACACAGGACGTTTATCCAAAGTGTGTGTGCGTGTGTGCGTGTGTGCGTGTGTGCGTGTGTGTGTGTGTGTGTGTGTGTGTGTGCGCGTTTGTGTGTGTTTGTCTACAAAGGGCACACCTCTTCATCGAATAAACGGAAGGATGAAGACGAAGTGGAGGAGTGTGGATTACAGTAGCAGTGGTGAAAGTGCGTTGAAAATTTTCGGCCTGTTGGATTTATGTCTGACTCAAGCAAGTCTGATCGAATCTGATCTGAACTGCGGCACTTCGGCCGAAACACACCGTCTCTGGATCACCTCAGTACAAGTGCATGACCTTCTAGTCTCCGCCTACCTACAGCAATCAGCTCCATGTACATTGTGTGTGTGTGTGTGAGTGTGTGTCTGTGATAGTAAGAGAGAGAGAAAGAAGGAAGAAGTTGCAGGACAGAACTGCTGTTGAAGCTGAATTAGTTTGTCCAGGGCCTGTTGTGTAATGTGTGTGATCTGATTGGTCAATCAGAGTATTTGTTACTTGCTAAAATTTTCCCAAACAAAGCAGAATTATGTACATAACAACCGTTCACTTAATTATGAAATATGAGTGTGACAAGTAATATATAGTACATTAACGGCATTTAACAGAAGCTTTTATCCAAAGCGACTTCCATTCCCTAACTGCAGGGGGCAGTCTCTCTGGAGCAACTTGGGGTTAAGGGTCTTGCTCAGGGACCCAGTGGTGGTGTGGTGAAAGTAGGGTTCGAAACCATAACCTCTTGGTCCAGTGGCAAGTAACCTACCCACTATTGTAGGCTAGCTAACGTAGCTAATGCCCGTCTGACAATGTGGTTTGCTAACACAGCTAGCCAGTTTAACAGGGATCGGTAAAAATGATGTGCCACACCTCTGCACTTCATAATATCTGAGATTCTGGAAATATTTTACACGAGTAAAAGGTTTGTTTACAGCACCAACGCGTGGCCTCACATTTCGTTCACCATCCATGGTTTTAACTAATCCAGCTTCAGCGGCTCCACAGACACGTCCCTGTTGTAATACGCACCAATATAGTCTCACTGCGGGTGTGTGTGTGTGTGTGTGTGTGTGTGTGTGTGTTGTGCATGATGGAACAGATTCGCAGACCAGCCCCGATGCCTCTCTTGCGGCTTTTTCAGCAGAAAACCAGGACAGATCTCCACCGGGTCAGCAGCGGATGCTTGGACGGTCCACCCAAACCCCAGCCCACCCCCCCTCCCCTCCTTCGGCTGACCTACTATGCATTTTAACAGCTGATGCACAACTAGCCGGCCAAACCAAGCCATGGACGTCAGAGTGGACAGGCCACTACTACAGACTCTAGGGGCATTACATGGCGATTAGGCCCAATTTTCCTTCTGTCCCCGTTTTTCCATCTGCATTCTCACGTTTTTTAAAGGGGTGCTAATACTAATGCCTTTCCACATATTCACGTTTTTCGCCCGTCCGGATGCTCGCAGGATGAAAGCGCTGTGTTTTTGTGGAGAGAGAGAAGAGCAGGAGGCTCATAGGAAATGCATTTTGCTTTGGCTAGCTTTACATGGCGAACCTTTCACTATTTAATGGAGGTCACGTCCATTAATGAGGGCAAAAGTGCACAGTTACATGCAGCAGCTCCACTAGTTAACAAGATTAGTTGGTGTTTTTGTGTAATTCTAACCACAGATAGCATAGGGGCGATATAGCATCTTTTGTTTCATTAATGCTGTAATTCTCTATAATGCCTATAAGATGCTCTGTGATGCTCGATAATGCTCATATATAATCTGCACAGTCATTCCAACAGACTGCAATACGCTACAGAAGGCACAGGGGGTGATATGAAGAAAGCACCATGGAGAAAGCACCAGAAGATGCTTTATATTGCCTCTGTGGCTTCTGTTGTGTTGCCAGACTGTAATACATTTCACCACTCTGTGAAGTAAAGGTTAGAAAATGAGCTAACTAGCCACTAGCTTAGCTGTGCAGTTTGTCAAAATAGCAGGCTAACAGGCACAAGCAGCCATTCTGGTACAGTTAGCCAGCTAGCTAGTGTTATTTGCAGTCAGGTGTTGAATGTTGTTACGAAAAGTTGGAAATTTCCATTATTACACCATAGTTCGTCATAGTGGCGCACTAAGGAGGCTGAACAAATTATGTCGCAAGCTGACGTTTATCTTAACTAGCTAGTTATGTTATGTTCATTCATAGCTCCCAGCTGTTTGGGAATTCCTCAGAAAACTGGCAAACTTCCAAATTGAACAACTTGCATATCTGCTGGGATGGAGCAGCACTGGCTGGAAATGTCGTGTTGATATAGTTATAGAACAGTCCGTGTGGGGGATGTCAGGACTTAAATTTACATTTATGGCATTAGGCAGACGCCCTTATCCAGAACAACTTACAGTCATTAGTTACAGGGACGGTCCCCGTGGAGACACTGTCTTAAGGACGGTAAGGTAGAAAGTGGGGCTTTGAACCTGCAACTTTGTTCACCATCTAGAAGGTGTCGCACAACATTTGCATGAAAGTTTCGCCACATAAAGCTAGCATCGGCATTAAAGGCCCTCCTTCAAGAGTTTAAAGGGTCTTGAGTGGTCAGAGGTTGTTTATTGGTTCTTATCTTTAGTACACAGGTGTGTGTGTGTGTGTGTGTGTGTGTGTGTGTGTGTGTGTGTAGAATAGGAAGTTACCTCAGTCTACTCAGTTTGCCAGTTATTCTCCAGAATTCACTGTGAAACTTCAGGAAACTACTTCTCCTACTTCTTTCACTCGCAACAGCAGCAGAACGTCACTCTGCATGACCCCCCCGCCCCCTTCAGCACCAACATGAGATGAAAACATGAACATTAAAGCGATGGTTTGACCAAAAACACACCCTCCATTTTAGCAAACTGTTAACATAACCCTTTGACCAACAGTTGCCACTGTGCTAACTGCACAGCTGAATCACCAAGCAGCATACAGCACTGTGCAAATGTGTTGAGCCATACATTGTTTCCAGAGATCCAGACATTCTTGTATTTTTTTTATGTAGTCTTGAGGAACAGTTCTCCAGGCTTCCTGAAGGACTTTCAGTCCAGTCCCTAAACCTGACCACATCTAACTTGTCCTGAACCAGTGAAGAACCAGGAGCAGATGATTCCAGATGATCAGGCGGTGATCAGTATACTGGTGGTGCTAAATGCTGAGTGGGTGGAGCTCCTTTATCTAGGCTCCTTGTATCTTAGGTTCTTTGCAGCCTGTTACAGTAAAACACTCGTTCCTGTTTCTTTTATTTAATCTCCTTAATATGCCAAATATAAGACAGTTTGAATCAGAAAACCTTTTTTTTCACCTTTAAATAGCATTTAAAGGTGATTGAAAGCAAAAGGTAAAGAAATGAAGGGGGTTCAAGATATTTGCACAGCGCTGTAGCTAATGAGGGCAGAAGCAGCTACAGGGTTGATGTGGCTATTTTAGCTCTTTGTGGATGTAGTAACGTGTCTGAAACTGCAGAAGCAACTACTACAGATGCTGAGACAGCGTATCCTGGCCAGTCTAATACATTTTGTTGGGGGGGGGATGGGGGGGGTGTTGCTGGTTCGCCAGACTATCGCTTCAATGGTCCCAGTTTGACCTGCAGTGAACCAGTGTGTGTACATTTAGAACTGTTTCTGTTTTTGTACGAATTTAAAAAAGGGAACCGTAATTATGTTGACGGTATTCAGGCTACTCTTTGATATGAATTTTAAATGTTTTTGAACGGGGGAGGAGCAACAGCTGAAGGAGGACAAGAAAAAAAAAAGAGACGATGACCTTTGACTTCTGTTTGGACCTGCTACTGGAGTGTGGCCCTCAGAAAAGAAGAGAACTCAGGGGCGCGCACACACACACACACACACACACACATACGGCGTGGCCCTCGGACATTCAGACACTCGGGGCCCTTCAGGAATGACGAGCACAAAAATGGAAAAGCAAAGACATGGGATAAAAGAAAAAGGTGAAAAAAACGGATGTTTGTGACGAGAACGACGCCTTTGTACATTCCCCCCCATCCCCCCTCCACAACCCCCCTTCTGAATGTCCGACCCTGTACACGTGCTGTGACTTTATCGGTGTGTAATAATGAGAATGGAACAAAAGACTTTAAAAAAAAAAAGAACTTTCTTTATAAATTATTATTCAATTCCAATGTTTGTAAAGCGCTGAGGCAAGCGCCCCCCCCCAACCCAACCCCCCCACCTCCGAAATTTGCTCTTTCAAACCTGACTGGGTAAGAAAAAAAAAAGTGAGAGAGTGGAGGGAAAAAGATACAGAAACATAAAAGTGCGTGTGTGTGTGTGGAAGGGGGGAGGAAATTTATCTTTTTTTTTTTGTTTTTGTTTTTGTTTTTATTTTGGATAAGCTATTTTAAATTGTGGTTGAAGCAATAGACTTTTGGAATTCCGAATCGTGCATGGTTGTGTCTTGAGTGTTCAAATATTTAAAAAAAAAAAAACAAAAAAGAAGAAAAAATGCAGTTTGAGAACTCGGCTGAATTAAAAAAATAAAAAAAGAAAGAAAAAAAAATCCAAAGTTGATTTTTTGGTTATGATTTAATTTAATTTTTTTAAAAAGGACTTTTATTCTGTATTTTATGTTGGATACTAAAAAATAACTGCTTTTACTAGGCCTGCACGTCTCATGGCCATATTAGTCTGCAATACTGATACTGCAGGCTGTAATATGCAAACGAGACTCTGACCAATCACAGTGTTTCTGACAGGCTGACCAATCACAGCTCCAGGTGAGTAACTGAGTATATTATTTTCAAACTTTAAAGAACCTAATTGACCTAATACGGTTCTGCATTTTCCGTATGTCATTTTTTCTATAAAGGTTATGTGCCAAAAATTTTATTCATAATGCGTAATAGTTTATTTCTGGCAACTGTTTTCCAACCTCTGTTTATCTCTTAGGCTGTTTTTGTGACTGTGCCTTTAAAACTGATGTATGTAAATGATCTTGTTTCTGATTGGCTGCCCTATATTGCATCTCAATCAAAAGACAGCACAGGGCTGAATCACCTTTTAGAACATCAGCATGAATGGGTGAGGCGAAACTGCTGTAGGTTAAATAAGGAGATATAATTAAATGTGTTGGTTTTGTGACATCACAAAAACTAATTAGGCAATTTTCAATCCATATCATTCAGTCCTAGAAAAATGCCTTATAAACAGGCCTAAACAGGCCAGGGTCACTGAATTCATAGATTCAGTGCAGCAACAAAAACTGAAGTTCTTTCAACATTTTTTCCCTGGTTGGTAGCAAATAGGCTTCATCCTGCTGTCTTCATGTGTGTCCCTCCATCTGTTCGCCTTTGTCCGGAGACAGTGGACGGTCATGTGCGCAGAAGAGGCTGGAGTTGAGTGATGCAGAGTAAACAGCGGCAAGAATCGTAACGTTAAGAGAACAGTGATGGAACAGTATCCAACCTCAAATTAAGTCTGAAACTGGGACTTGTTGGGTCCTTCAATCTGAAGACACTGGGCCTGGAAAGTCCTTGAATTCCAGGACAGTGGGACTGGAATGTTCTCAAAATGTCCTTGAATTTGAGATATTAAGTCTAGAAAGTCTTTGAGAACATTGTTCCTCAAAAGTCCTTAAAAAGTCCCTGAATTTGAGGACACTCCGCCATGGAATTGAACGTTTGTTATGAGGGAACTCTTATTTCTCTGGGACACAAAATGTACAGATTCCACAGAATGACCCTTCTGATTTAACTTGATGAAGGACTGATTAAAGTAATAATAATAATAATAATAATACATTTTATTTATAGAGCGCTTTTAAAGATACTCAAAGACGCTTTACAAAATGGCACAGTAAACAATGAATATCAACAAGGCAGGTATCAGAAAATGATGGGAGGCGCCTCTATCCGCCGACGATCGGCATGGTCCTTGAACCGGCGAACTGCCTGCTGGATGGAGGTGTGTGCGTCCTCCCACACCCGCTCCGCCCGGCGGAACCAGTCGTCCACACCTGGAGCCTCTGAGGGACTCTGGTCCCACGGGCAGAGTGGGGGCTGACGCCCAAACCCACATTCGAAAGGGGTCAGACTGGTGGCGGAGTGGCGCAGGGAGTTCTGGGCGTACTCTGCCCAGGCCAAAAAGTCTGCCCAATTGTGCTGCCGGCCATGGCAATAAGCCTGGAGGAATCCGCCTAGTTCCTGGATGGTGCGTTCAGCCTGACCGTTGGACTGAGGATGGTAGCCAGAGGTCAGGCTGACTGCTGCCCCCAGATGTCCCAGGAATGATTTCCACACCCTGGACGTAAACTGGGGGCCGCGGTCCGACACGATGTCCTCCAATACTGTTGTGTACCCTTTCGACGCCAAAAGATCCATGACGAAGTCCACCGCTAGGTGAGACCACGGTCTATCCGGTACCGGTAGGGGCATTAATTTGCTGACCGGCAAGGCACGGGGACTCTTTGTAGTAGTGGCACAGATTGAGCATGAAAGGAACAGGGGTGTAACTTCCTGGGGAAACCGTGGTGTTGCGACAGCACTGCCCCTATCCCCATCGACCTCTACTGTAAACTGCCTCTCAGGGTCAGGCATACGCAGTATATGGGCAGAAGTAAAGGCTTGTTTTAACCTTATGAACGCAGCTTTGCTGCGGGAGTAAACATGACTCTAAAGGGTACACGGGAGAAGGGAGGAAGGACACTAAGTAAAAACAAGCAGGAGAACTCAATACTCAGGGGACGGGGAACGGAATCTACGGGGAGAGGACGATGCGACCGTGACACAGTAGTTAAAAGGTAAAACACTGACGGTAGGATAATCTGATGAGTGAGCTATCAGAACATACTACATGTGGTTTATGGACAATAAAGTGTCATAGTTAATCATATAAAAGGTAGTTTTTATCTTTTGTTAGTTACATTTACGGCATTCATCAGACACTTTTATCCAAAGTGACTTCCATTACCTAAGTACAGGGGACAGTCTCCCTGGAGCAACTTGGGGTTAAGGGTCTTGCTCAGGGACCCAGTGATGGTATTCTGAAGGTAGGATTCGAACTCATGCCCTCTTGGTCTAGAGGCAAGTATCCTACCCACTAAGTCCAATGAGCACCACCATGCAGAAGCATGTGCCCAGCACTTCCAGGCTGTTGCTCAGGGGTGGAACATAGAGACAAAGTTAACGACACTTGGGACAGATAGTGCTTGAAACATGATGGCAGCATCAAGACTACTTCTATATGAACATCTGCCTTGCACTGCTCACACTTTACAAAGAACAATAACGGTCTCACTACGTGACAGCGGATTTGATGCCGTTTTAGCCAAATGTCAAAAAATTGTTGCTCACTTCAAACATAGCCCATCTAATGCAAGAGAGCTGAATGAATAGCAAGTTGCACACAAACAAAAAGAAGAACCCCTGAGTCAAGACGTGCCCACTATATGGAACTCCACATTACACATGATCAAAAGGATCCAACAAAATAAATCACCTATTGAGACAACTCTATCACAACAGAAGAACAAAATCCCCAAGCTAACAGAATCTGAACTTGCAAAGCTGAAGAAATTGGAAGAGGTATGTTTTATTACCCAGTTTCAGTGTAGTGCATTTTTCATGTAGTGCAAGTTAATAAACTGATAAATTAATTAAATGTAAAAAATAGACTAACTGAATGTGTGTGTGTGTGTGTGCTGTAAGTTTTAGGCCTGTGGCCCCCAACCCTCGGGCCATGGGTCATATGGTACTGGTCCGTGGGCTGCACAGAAAAATAAGTTTGTATGAAAATGCTGTTAATAAAGCTGCAAGTACACATTGGATTTACATTCATTATTATATTTTAAAGATACCCCATTATTATATTTTAAAATATCCCAATTTTTATGCGTATTTGTATAAATACGTATACGGATATTTATCTGCCACTCCTTAAAGGCCGGGCCGTGAAAATAGTTTCTGATATTAAACCGGTCCATGACGAAATAAAGGTTGGGGACCACTGCTTTAGGCTATTTTTCCAAGATTCATCTAATGAATCAATACTGATCTTAATATTATATGTCTGTCTTTACAGGTATGTCACTGAAACGTTGGGTGGGGAGCACTACATCTCCTATTCTGTGGTGTTGCCTGCCTTCTGCCACCTGTTCAGAGTCATGGAGGCATCAGATGAAGACACTGTTAACATAATTAGATTCAAAAAAGCTTTTTGTGAAGACCTGGCTCAACGAAAGG
Source organism: Nannopetersius ansorgii (assembly GCA_037974605.1). Lineage (NCBI taxonomy): Eukaryota > Metazoa > Chordata > Actinopteri > Characiformes > Alestidae > Nannopetersius > Nannopetersius ansorgii. The sequence continues at coordinate 13,729 of JBBPDE010201092.1, forward strand.
ACAACTCCAATCTCACTTGGCTCAAGATTGCTACTGCACTAGATCCCAGATTTAAGGATTTAAAATGCCTGCCTAAAACTGAGAGAGATGAAGTGTGGAGTTCCTTAAGCAACCTACTCAGAGTTGACAGTAATGTAAAGATCCAGGGTGCTGAAACAACAGAACAAACAACAGAACAAACAACAGGGGAAGCACCACTAAAGAAGAGGAGGATGTCCATCTTTTTGGTTGCATCATCTGATTCAGTATCACTGTTCACTGTTCAGAGTGTGGACATAGTTTTCGAGAGAAGAGTACCCTGAAAACACACCAGCGCATTCACACTGGAGAGAAACCGTATCACTGCTCAGAGTGTGGACAGAGATTTCGAGAGAAAAGTAGCTTGGAAACACACCAGCGCATTCACACTGGAGAGAAACCGTATTACTGTTCAGAGTGTGGACAGAGTTTTAACAGACTAACTAATCTGAAAACCCACCAGCGCATTCACACTGGAGAGAAACCGTATTACTGTTCAGAGTGTGGACACAGTTTTAACAGACTAACTAATCTGAAAACCCACCAGCGCATTCACACTGGAGAGAAACCGTATCACTGCTCAGAGTGTGGACAGAGTTTTCGAGAGAAGAGTAGCCAGGAAACACACCAGCACATTCACACTGGAGAGAAACTGTATCACCGTATAACCATAGTTATACGAGTTTTACCGAACAGAGTAGTCTCCAGAAACATCATAGCAGAAACTGCATCCCTGTTTAGAGTGTGGGAAGAGCTTCAAACATTCAAATTAATGATACAATAATAATAAAGAGAGCAAGAACATTTCTTTTTATTATAGAATTCATGAAACTTTTAAGGTAATTGATTTTGTATTACATTATTTTTAGATGGCTATGGAATTAGCAAAAAGTAACATCAACCACCCAGGGCATTACTCCTAACTACACCCAGGTGTTTCCCCATGATCAAATCCCACCACCAATAACTGAAATACGAGGTTGACCTCTACTGGCTGTCCACCCACATAACCCCCTTAACCCTTACATTATCATACATTATCTTAACCAGTGTTGGGCACGTACCTTTAAAAAAGTAATTGGTTATAGTTACTAGTTACTTCTCTCAAATAGTAACTGAGTTAGTTACAGAGTTACATCATTATAAAAGTAACTAGTTACCAGGCAAAGTAACTATTGTGTTACTTTAAAAAAAAAACCAAATGTAATATAACTATAAAATAAATATAAAACATTGGACACTAATCTACACTATTTTAATGTTGTTGTGGGACAACGTGAGAGACAACTATCAAATTCAACATTTTTGCCTTTCACCTCAGCGAGAGAAAAGCAGTGCTTATACTTCCAGTTCATGGCAAGCCGTTTTAACATTTAATAGCCAGACTGGATATGTACGTAATCCGTAATTCAGTTCTTCCCAGTCAAAATGACATTCTTCCTAGTTAAAAAGTTTTTTTCAGATATCCTCAATCATTCTTACTAGTACAAACTGCATTTTAAGATATACAACATTAGCTTTGTACTAGGAAGAACAAACTGTAAAATGTCTAAAAACCTTTGATAAACCTAAGTTTTAACGTTTAATAGCCAAACTGGATCTGTACGTCAGATATCCGTAATTTAGTTCTTACCAGACAAAATGAACATTAGGGATATCCAAAACGACGTTTTTCCTATCTACAATGAACATTACAGATATCTCAAACCTCATTCTTCCTAGTACAAATGACGTCACTTTCCCATTCGTTTCTTTTGGGTTTTAACTTTTAGATATCCAAAGAGATATTCTTCCTATCTACAATGAACATTACAGATATCTGAAATACATTTCTCACTAGGAGAAACTTTCATTTCAGAAATCTTCAATACAGTTGTTACTAGTCATAATTCTCATTTTGGATATCAAAAACCTAAAAAAACTCTTCAGATATCTATAATGTAATTTTGAATACCTAAAGTACATTTTGACTAGTAAAAATGCCAATACATATATCTGCTACTGACAGTATTACTAGTTAAAATAACATTTCAGACATCTTTAATTAGAATTATGCCTGGCAACAATGCAATTGAATCTAGTAACAAACATATTTTGGACATCTACTCAAAGATTCAGGGGATGCCATTTTAACATAAAAAGGGTTTATTGACTATCCAAAATTATATTTTAGATAGAATTATACCATACATCCTAGTCAAAATGACATTCCTCCTAGTCAAAATGGCATTCTTCCTAGTCAAAATTGCATTCTTCCTCGTCAAAATGGTACAAACCGGATTCCAAAAAAGTTGGGACACTAAACTAATTGTGAATAAAAACTGAATGCAATGATGTGGAGATGGCAAATGTCAATATTTTATTTGTAATAGAACGTAGATGA
>JBBPDE010201241.1:2473-13186 GCA_037974605.1 Nannopetersius ansorgii
AAATCACAGCTCCAGATTTTAAATCATGTAATCCTTCAAAAGCACTTTTGATTAAAATAATGCAGGCAAGTATCCCACCATGTAACACAACTGATTTGCCAACATCTTAACATTACAAGGCCTGTTCTATTCATAATATGTGGTAATACAATCACTGTACTTGTATTTTCTACATATTGTTCAGCCCTATGAGACAGTATGAGTCCAAATCCATTCTTTGGTATTTCAACCTTACCTTTATATCCTCCACACAAATAGATCATAAATCTCCTTTGTTTGACACCCGAAAGTCTGTCTGTATCCCCTTGTAGCGTGTTTGTGCTAATACAGTTTCGCACATCCTGACCTCCTTCACATTCTGAAAAAAGTGGACTTGTTTTCTTCTCAGCCTCAGAGCCCGCACATGTTGCCTCAGAGGAGCCCAAGTCAGGAGCCTCATCAGTACAAGACGACAAAGTAGGAACAACTTCCGTGTCTTGCTTCACTTCTTCTTTCTCCTCTTCTTCTTCTATTTCATCTTCTTCCATCTCATTCACTTCTAGTATCGCTATGCTCTGCAGAACCTGAGTAGCATCTTCCAGTGGAGCCACAGACCCACTGGCATTTAATAAAGCCTGCAGAGCTTGGTCCTGAAATGTTCACGTTATTGTTTAGCAGAATATTAGAAATCTTCCAAAAGATACACATCCAAAAGATAAGAAGGACCTCACCTTCACTTGAAATGTTTTACCACTCAATACTTCAGCCCCAGGAGATGAATCATGGCTGTAATGCTTGGACTGATGCTGTTGTAGATGTTCCTGAGGAAAGGAAATGCTGTTGATTTCTTCAGCGCCTAAGAAAGCCATTGATGTATAAGTAATACATTTCATCCATTCATTCTTTATCTGAGCCAATTATCCTTAACCAAAGTTGTTGGGGTTCGGTTGCCTATCCCAACAGATTGCAAAGCACTGTACTTGCGTTTTGTCCAAGGGAGTGATGAAGTTCATCGTTTTAAACCTTTGCTTACCTCGAGGCGAGCCGCGATCTCCATGTCCATCTCCACACTTAGACTGGCATTAGGAACAACCTGGTGACCTGAGATTTTCTGCTCATACACAGGACAAGGCACTTGAACAAATGTACCCCACCATCTAACATGTACAATGAATAAATAACAGCTTCCCCTCCAGACTGAGTTACCTTGCTCTTGATTGTCTTATAGAGTGGACCACGTTCACTCAAAGACTGGGAGAAGAAACGCTCTTCAAGCCTCTGAAACGAGGTTAGTCTGGTTGCATGGTCCTGAAGAAGTCATGCATTTTCAATGAGGGAGGAACAAAGTGTCACACGCAGACCTGCTCAAGTGAGTGAATCCCAGGACAAGTAGCCTAATTAGTGGTGCTAAATTAACTGATTATATTACAGTATGGGAAAAAAACACGTCTTAAAGAAGACATTGCTGTACTCTGAACTCTTGATGGCTGGACTGACTGAGGACTCACCTGTACTGCTGGCTTAGTGGAGACACTGGAAATAGGTGGAAAACTTACAGCCTCATGTTTCTTAAAAAGAAGACAGAGAAATGTCTCCATTTAGAAATGATCAGAATTAGTCACTGTTAATCAAATGGCTCAGTTTGATACATTTTATAATGGACCTGATCAGCTTTGTGGTGCTGAAATTATGTTTCATAATTCATAATGTTTCAACATTTTCATGTGATTTCAAGTCTTTGCAGCATCTAAGGAATGCATCAGACGGTAGATCTTCACAATATATGTTGTCTTAATCATTTTCATAATATTTCACAAGGCTACGAAATCCAAATAGATAAAGCATTGAAGAAGCAATCTTCCTAACTCACAATTACACACCCATGATCTACTACTGCGGATAAACCAATGAATCTCACAGCGGAGATAAGTTCTGCATATACTGCATTCAGATACAGAAGGTGTTCACAAGTTCGACTACAACTAATAAAATCCATAGACATACTTTCTTCTTCTTCTTTTTCGGTGAAATTCCTTTTCTGTAGATCGTCCACATTCTTGAACAGCAACTTCGGAGTGACCGCTTGGATTGCTTTAAACTGTGAGAATAAAAGTAATAAATGTAACAATCCAGATTCAAATGTCACCAGAAAAGGAGCTGGAAAGTTTTCTTCTGTAGCAGTCTCGTCGATCGTGGACATCCGAGACACTCCTGTCAGGAGTGGCAGCAGCCTGTGTTTCACTGAGCTACTAATCCTCCCTGCCTCCCTCCTCATCAGTCATTCATTCTGCCTTCAGTTTTTCCATTACTATGGGAACGAAATCTCTGGATCGCGTCCCTTTTCAAAAATAGACTCCATAAAAAAAAACACACACACATCCGTAGTAATACAACATGGCTTTCTGCAAAATTTGTACGAAAATTTTACAGTGAATTAAAATATCCAACAAAATATTTTAGACTGCTGTCCAACGATAATGCACAATAATCGAATAAACATTACACAGCACTATACATAACTTTGATAATTTCTAATAAATTTACTTGTTTTGTTTGCAATGGAAAATATCCCAAAAGATCTGGGAATTTCCAATATCTTTCACATTTAACATTTAATCAGCATAATTAGTGCGGTTATATCATTTATATATTGTTTTAAATAGGTCCATAAGCGAAGACACAAAAACAAATCGTATTTTGTAGTCCAAAAGAACTACAACTCCCATCGTGCTATGCTTTGTTATGATCGCAGCGGTTCAAAATGGCTACGCCGACCAGCAGTTCTGGAGATTGTGCACTACAAAGAAGTCTAAACAAACTGATAACGGCTTCTTCTCCTTCGCTGAAGGCTAAATCACAAGCTGAGCCGCTGTATGTGATTGCTCTTGAGCGTTACAGCCGAGACCCTGATTTCAGTGTGCATTTTCCGGACAGTATTTCTGTGTCCGAGAGCCTCTACGACGCCACAGTGACTGACGGCCACTGCAGACTGAAGGTGTCTCTAGACCCCAGCCTCAACAAACTGGTCCACAGAAATCAGCTGCGCTGCGGCAGCCTTCTGAGAAACGTCGTGTTTTCAGCTGCAGGCCAGGCAGAGAGTAAGACTTTTCACATCTGCAGCCTGGAAGTAGACAGTTTATGTGGAGCAGACGCGGCCCTGAGTGCCCTCTCCTCTGTGTCCGTCGAATCTCTGCCCTGGCTGGGCTCGGAGCCCAACCATCTCCCCCTCCGAGCACGGAGGAGCACCCACCTCCTTCTGTGGAACAACCACGACTTTACCGGGGACGCGTGGAGGGAGACTTCGCCCTCTGAACACGACCAAGAGGAGTCTGAGGACGAGCTGTCGGTGGAAGGTGTGTAATGTAGGATCGAAATAATACACAATCCGGTATTGTCCACAGTAATTTCCAATAATAAAACAACTGGTCACAAACTACTATATTAAAAAAATCCCCAGCTCAGTCTGAAGCTCCTAGTCACCAACCGTTACCCATCAGGGCTTTAATACAGGATGTACAGGATCACCCGTCTGTCACTTTTCATCCTCTGCATCTTCCTCCCTCACACCAGCTGCGTGCATGTCCTCCCCACCACATCCATAAACCTACACACAATCTCACCTCTCGGACTTTTCCTCCAAAAGCATCAACTCAAGCTGTCCCTCTAATAAACACACGCCTCATCTTGTCCATCAGAGTGCTCATAAACTGTTTTATTTCTAAAGTTTCTTCCAAATCAGTCCGAAGCTCCCAGCAACTTACACTGCAGTTAACCATCAGAGCTTGGATGCAGGATGTTAAATGCACAAAATGGAATTTAAAAAGAAAAACAAACCACTTGGCTGTTTGTAACTGAACTTATTGCTATACAGGTCTGTTCAGTATACTGCTAGAAATGTTGCTAAATTTGAAAAGCAGTCCCTATATCTGTCATTGTAACGGTGTCTATGTTGATTAGTTCCTACCATTATAACACAATTATAGGATGCTGGAGCAGAAACTACTTGACATTGCAAAGCTGTGTGTCCTCAGAACTGGAGCTTCTAGATTGTGTTGTGGAAAAGTGGCAGTAATCATCTTATTCCCTGTCCTGGAAACTGGTCCTGCGTCTAGGCCACATGATTGTGAATGGAAACTGTCTATTGAATGTAAAGTATCGGGGTCAATCCTTAGCCCTATCCATGAAAAACAAGATATACATATCAATGCCAATGATGGTGACAGTTACAAGACGGAAATTAATTATGTTCTCAGTGAATAGTTTTTTGTGGTCAAAGTTTTTTTTTTTTTACATGTTGCTACTTTGTGTTGCATAACAATATATAATATATATTGTCTTTGTTCTTGTAGTTGTTAATGTAAATCATTGCTTTTCTTCTTTCAGATGGACAGCCGATAGTATCTCTAGCAGAACTTCGTCGACGTTTCCTGAGTGGTTCACGGCGGCCGAGAGGAGCTCTGTGTGTGCGAATTCTACACAAGTCCAGACTCATGTATTACGGGAAAGCAGAACAGAGCTGTGAATGTCCGTATAAGGTAAGGTAGTGTGAAATCACAAAGCTTATCACCAAGGCTGTCTGATGTATCATATGTTAATTGTTAATTAGTGCAGTATTAGTGCCACAAAAAGCTGCTATATGGTATTCAGCTCTCATGCTAGTATTTAACTGTATTTAACCCAGTCATGCTTTGTTACAATTTTTAACAAATTGCAATTTGTATTATGATTTATGATATTATGCGATGGTCTTGAAATGCTGCTATTTTGTTGGTGCAGTGGTGGAGCTGTATTTTCCTGTCTTCCTGTCACAGGCAGAGCTACAGGTTGCAGATGGCTCCTTGAGCGCGTGTTTGGTGCTGTGGAACACTGTTTGTTTAGACTGGTATCGCTGCCTGCAGCCTGGTCAGGTTTTGAGGCTGAGTCGCTACCGAATCAAGGAGAGCTACAGCAGCCGCAATGGACACAACGCAGAGTCCAACATCGGTACAGAGACTAATCCAATACCTCCCAGCCACTATCATCATCATTGAAACACACACATACAGTACAATATACAATACAAATACAATACGACACCCGAAATCGCAGGGTTACGTTCCAAGAGCACCTGTGAATTGTGAAAAAATGCAAATTTGTGATTGTAGGAAAATAAATGCCTATTTTGCTAGTCTCCTAAAACACTTTAAATCTGCTTAAGTGAAAGTTACCATTTGTCATACGTGAACACACCACAGCACACAGTGTGAACAGCACGAAATTCTTCCTCTGCATTTAACCCATTCACCAAGCCAGGAACAGTGGTCTTGGGAATCGAACCCGGACTTTCTGGTCGCAGGGTGAATGCCCTAACCACTAGGCTACCAACTGCCCCAATACATTACCCTTGAAAAAAAATGCAGAGGTAAACCTCCAGAGTACAGCAGTATTTCACCTTCTGAAGACACATCATCTGTTGACGCCATATTTACATTATTTATGTTACAAAATTAGTAAATGATAGTTTTCTTAATATTTTAGCACTAAAAGGCATGTAAAATAATATATTGCCTAAAATGCAGAGGATATTTGGGGCTTCCACAAATAATTATTAGTTAGGTTCTGTTCAAGCAATAAATGTGTTTATGATTAAACATAATTGCTTCGCTTTGGTGTGACTTATGAGTATGAGTAAATATTTGTTAATTATGCATACATGGCATTAGCTCAGAAATTATTTTTGAAAAAGTTTTGTGGTTATTTAGCTTATTCTCACACTGAGATTCCAGGCAGGTTTGGTACAACTCTGGTTTTCTTGAACTTATTGCTAATTATTGCTAATTGTGTTATTAGGCAGTGTTTTAGACGTTGCCTGATTTATGAAGACCAACGCTTGTTTATGTAGTTTCATTTGTTTTACTTGTTAAGGAATGTTCAAGGGAATTATTTTTATTATTAATTATATTGAAAGGCACCTTTCAAGGCACTCAAGGACACCTCACAGACAAACAGACCTCATATTTATATGTCGGTGAAAATAAATGTCATGGATGACAGCTCCATGAATGCTCAGGTGGATCAGAAACGTTTAAGTGATGACATACGTTTACGTTTACGTTTACGGCATTTAGCTGACGCTCTTATCCAGAGCGTACTTTTGTACTTTTTTACATATTCTGGTATTGTTCTGGTTAAAATGGTTTTCTTACATTTTTGTATAAAGTTTGTTTTTAGATTTTAGATCAGATTTTTGGTTTTAGTATGAGATTGAACTATCTCTGTCTGCCCATCCTGTCTTAAATGTGTTGAAATCCTACTCTCAATTGTTTTTTCAGTGTGTAAATGACATAAAGCCTCTCTCTCTCTTTATCTGTTTTATCTCAGAAATCAGTCTAAACTCAAGAAATCCGACCGCTAAAGTGTCCCTTATTCCAAAACAGCAAGTTTCTCCAGAGTGGAATTTACCACACCTGCCTCATAACTTCCTCAGCGGGTACACACACACACACACACACACACACACACACACACACACACACGCATGCACACACAGATAAAAACTCAAACATTACTGTATCATTTTAAACTGAATAGAATTGAGCAAAAATATTCAGAAGATAATTGGGATAACTCAGATCATTCTCACGTTGTCATGACACAATGCAAAATTGTGTGTTGTAGAGATGATGAGATGCATTTCAAAGAATATACATTCTATTACTTATGATCTCTAATGCAACTGCATTGTTTGCAGACTAAAGTCATCACCAATCAACAACTCAGTTCATGTCATGGGCCACACATCTCTACCCTCACAGATCCAGCCTCATTAGTAGATTATGTAACATGAATAAAGGCTTATTTCTTTATTCAAATTTTGAATAAAGTGGCCTAAATGTGTCATTTGTGACATCTTTAACAGACAATAAATTAATATCATTTATTGATATTGGAGCTTTGTGACCGACATGCTTGAAGTCTATCATTGGGCATTGATTTAAAAACTTTAATAACTGTGCAGGCATTTAAATGATCACTTATTTTAATGAAAAAAAAAATATTGTTTCCGTTATTTTTGTCCACCCTATATGTTACAGACAGGAGTTACTAAGTTGTCCGCATAGCAACGTCTGTGATGTGATTGGTGTGGTTACGTTTGTGGGTCGACAAGAACGTATCAGACGAAAGGGTGAGTCATTCAGCATCACATACGCCTCTGCTGAGTGTGAACACAGTGGTCATCTAGTAGAATTTATTTTCTCCATTTCTGTTGTGCTAAATTGTTCATTTTGTTGTAAGATGGGCAGAGGACCGAATTTGAAGAGTACAAATGGCTTCAGCTGGAAGATGGGACCTCAGATCAGCCAATCACCATCAAGCTCTTCTCGACATCACAGCCAGATATACAGAGTCGAATCCAACCAAGTAATTTCTTTTGTTATTTTTATTCTATGTTGTGTCTATTTTTTCATATGTTCATACATTAAATGTATCATAATCTATCCTTTCCTCTGATTCTCAGTGGCACTGATAGTTTGCACTAGGCTCAAGCTAATAAGAAATACAGTTGGAAGAGCTACAGCTTTTGAATACTTGACCAACACACCATTTACCCAAGTGTACTGTACAGGTATCTCTCTTTCACACACACACACACACACACACACACACACACACACACACAAACACACACAAGCAAGCAACTGATACTATCTTTACTTTCAAAGAAATGTTAGGATCATAGTGATGTCACATGGAAATATTTCAAGTAATGATAGATTTTACTTCAGTCATTCCTCAGTCATCAACGCTCCCACTCTAGAAGATTTATTCAGAATAAAAAACACATACTAAGTTTATGCTCCAAAATCAGTTCTCTGTGAATATAGAACATGATTCAAATAGACTACTTCTGATTGGACTATAAATAGATCGGAAAGGTAAAGATGATAGTCACTCCCTGCCACAGAGTAATTGTATACTGTCAAAGATAATCATTTAAGACTCAACTATTTGAGACGACCTTTGTTGAAAATGGCACACTGGCCTTGAAATGATCCTCTAGTGTGGGCCAAACATTGGTGGGTAGAATTTTAAATGGAAATTTTATTTGGTTTGTATCACAAATGAACAAGAAAACAAATGAATATAAACAGATACATATGAGACGCATTACTAATGACTGGCTGATGGCACTCAGGGGTTGGATCCCGCCCTGTCATGCCGTACAGAGGCCTTCGCCCAATCAGGCAGTTTCTGCACTGGTTGAAACAGGTGGACGAGGACTGCATGCTGGACAGGGCTGTGATTGGAGGATACTTCAGCTACCCACCTCTTCCCATTTCCCTTCAAAGCTTCATGGAGAACAGAGAAGGTAAAGAAAAAGAAGATGCCATGGATACTAAAATGGCTTCCAATACAAAATGAGCTGCATGGACCAGCCCAGTAGAAAGTTCCACTTGCCTGTCTGACTGTAATGCATTAACTGTAGTCCTGTGTTGTCTTGAGACCCTTTTCCTAGTTTAGTTTGAAACAGGCACTCAGCAATCTCCAACCCATGATATGTGCTTTATATTATGTCACACAGTATATCAGGATTCATCAGCTTAATGTGAAACACTGGCGCATCACATATTTCTTGATCGTATGGTGGTAGACTAGCCGAGAAAGGGATAGGGTGCAGAAGGGATCTTGAAATATTTTAAAAACCTTACAAGTTTATGTGTTTAGGTGAAGCTGGTTTGATCAGTGGAGGAGAAATGAAGCTGCAGTGCGACCAACTGCATTATAGAGAAAGACGACACTTTGCTATTCAGTGCATGATCACTGCAGCCTGCTACCACAGCCGTGAGGTACACATACACTCACGCACATCCAAACCAATAAAATGGCACCAATGAATTGTGGAGTGATCTCTCTCTCTCTCTCTCTCTCCGTCTCTCTCTCTGTCTCTCTCTCTGTCTCTCTCTCTGTCTCTCTCTCTCTCTCTCTCCCTCCCTCCCTCCCTCCCTCCCTCTCAGGACTTTGGAAGGATGCAATATTCAGACCCTCCGTCCACTCAGCTCAGTCCTAGAGTGCCAAGACATAGAGAGGGGTGTGTGTTTGAAATATACATACATGTAAATAATAAATACAGTAATAATTATAATTATATGGATAATGTGTGTGTAATTGCTATACTACTTATTGCAGTTCTGAGCCTTTTAAAACTCCAGCAAAGAGGAAACTGCTCTTCACCACTGGTACTCCAGGTAGTGCCAGAAAAAGGTAATGCATGTAAAAGAAAAGCCTGGTCCCATTTTGTGCACTTGCATTCTTGTGGTCCTCATGTGCCTGCGCCTGTAGGGTATGCCATTTCTTGTTTTGGTATTGCAAATGAACCCCCCTTACACAAGGACTGCAGTGACACAGGCTCAACAGCAGCCCCTTATCCAAAATCTCTAGAGATACAGACTAGGCCCAATCAGAATTGATGGGTTTGTGTACACCTCGCTTGCCAATATGGTGAAGAAGATATTAAGATGTCAGTTAAAATGCAGTTGCTTATTAATTATTAATGCATTCAGCTGTTTGTAACCTGTCATAATTGTGCCAAGGCATTATAGCTTAGTTAAACAATTTAAAATGTGGTATTGTTTTAAATAAGCTGATTGGTTTATGTATGTAACAGGTTTACAGAACAGGTATAACCTGTGGGTTGTATGAGTCTGTATCAAATGCATGCCTTTGAACCTAGTATCCCTAAGGTCTCTTACCGTATTTACACATATTGTTGATCTTGTCGTCTGTATGCTGACTTTGATGAAGACCACAGTGCTCAAACTGCATGTGTCTATTTTGCCAGGTTGGCTCCACCTCTTCAACAGGCATCAGCAGAGGAAGACGCGGAGAGTGGTCAGGAAACTTTACATGCACTTTGGTTACAACTAAGCATTTTTTGGCTAATCTACTGCTGGAGAAAGATTACTTTAAATAATTCTGATTCCCGATCTATATCCTCATGACTCAAATTGCACGATATAAAAAGGGATTTTTGTAGAATATTTTCTTGAAATGTTTAGTGTAAAAGGGAAGAATATGTGCTAATATGTTACTAACGTAGTGCTGGAAGTGGAGTTTTCTCAGGGATAGAGTTGCTAATTGTTTATTTAGAAAAATGATTGATTGCATGATACAGGGCCAGCAAGCAGAGATTAGATTGAAACTTTAACTCGATTTGCACCCTTTTGTGTTAGTGTTTTGACACATAGTAACTACTGTCAAAGTAGGTGTTTTATAGATGTGTAGACAGTATTAAGTGCAGATCATTAGTATAACATAGAAATATATTTTGTCTTGTCTTCCACAGAGTTCTCTCTGTTTGATGGAGCGATGGAATTTCTGGTGGGAGAGGACGTTGATGACGATGACGATGAAGATGATGAAGATTTCTGTCTTGCACCCACTAGCCCTATGTCTTGCCACATTGGTTTAACGCATGTTGCCGCGGAGACATTGCCACGGAGCTTCTGTTATGAGCGACGACATGTCCAGGTTGCTGCTGTTGGAATGCAGAGCAACACTTTCCAGAAGCTCCTCCCACACAGAGAGCTGGAGTCATTTAGCCCCGCCCCCTGCTACACTGGCTATTACACATTAACAATGAGAGGTGCGGAATGGAATTGCAGAAACACGCACACAGTTGGGATTCAGCCTCAAATACACACTGACAGATCCGGACCTGAGCCAGACCAGGCTAGTTTTAATAGCTTGGATTTT
>JBBPDE010201260.1:0-13990 GCA_037974605.1 Nannopetersius ansorgii
TATAACAGAAGATGCTATAAACACAAATGCTATAGATAGGTAAGTGAGCTAAATATTATAAATGTATAGTATATATGTATATAATGAAACAGAATTGTGGCACAGCAGTTTAAATTCCATAGTGTCTTCTCATTTGATGGGCTTAAGTTCCCGTGTTATATTGACTGCATTGTAACATTATAGGAACAGCATAGGAGGTGTGCCTTTTCTTACATTATGAGAGTGTTTACACAGGTGTAATTATGTAATAGAACATAGGCTTGCTATTTATAGCATGCATTTTGTCCATATAGTGTACTTGCGTTTCTGCATAAACGCTGTATTACTGTAACCATGCTGTGACAGTGACTGTAACCAACAGTTGCACTGTTCTAATTTATTAGAGACACTTTATATGAACTGGGACCCAGAGTGAAAAAAAATAATAATTGAATTTAAAAAATAACATCAAAGGATTTTTTAATATGTCACTATTGGTTCTTTTGTCTATCCCATCATCCCCAATTCACAAGTTAGCTACTGATGAATATAGTCAATGAACAGAGCATGGATCCGGTCCTGGAGGGGCCAATTCCGGTCCTGGAGGCCCGTGGTCCAGCATGTTTTGGTGATTTCCCTGCTCAGAAACACCTGGTTCACCTCACCAGTTAATTGTCAGGTTTAGTGAATGTGTTTGAGGAGAACTACCATCAAACTGTTCTGGACATCGGCTCTCCAGGACCGGAGTTGGCGACCCCTGGTATAGAGGATATTTGCCCATGTCAATGTTTACAGACTGGCTCTCAGATGGGACTCACCCCACTTTGAGAACTTTAAAGAAACGTATACAACAGGTTCTACATCACAGAGAAGAAGCAATGAAATAAGCAACTGAAGAATCCAAATGGCTTATGTTGGTCATATGTACGCTTTCTCCAGAGAACATTTTGCTAAGACTTTCATCAGACTGTACATAGTTTCACCAAATGAGAGCGTCATCCTTTGATATGTAAATGCCAGGCACTTCTCACATCCAATAGAAAAACCAGAAGGCAAGGTGCAAGAGAAAAGAAATGCTCTGGGTTTGTTTTTAACGGCTCTTTGGCACAACAAAAGATGATGACGGAAATACCTAAATAGCTTTGCAGAGACTCGAGCACCAACGACAGATGCTAAAACAAAAGAAGTGGTTTAGATATGAAAACATGACTATGGGGCTCTACCGTAGTAACTCATAGATGCTCGTGCTTTGATGTCATTTCCTAGAAATAAAATTCATCTCAATTAAATCTAAATAGGGCATAATAATAAGGAAACCTGCCCTTAATATATTAAGTGCATGGCTATGTATTGCTGTATATGTTATAGGGCACCCTTTAGTTGGAGAGCTGGGTTGGCTTGTGTTTTTCTTCTCCGGCTTCCCTTCTATCTGCCATCGTTTGGGTGAAAAATCCATATTGATATTCACAACTGCCTCATCTTTCATGGAAACCACTGTCAGTTTTCAAGACTAGGCATCTATGACAATGGGGGATCTGAGACAAAGGCTGCATGAGCAATGCATGTAGTCACAACAGCTGGTGGGGGGCAAAACACAACCAGGCAGTCACAATGCAGATCCATAAAAAAGCACAGAAGATAATTCAGCTAAGGTGAGGGGTGAGTGGTGCTAGAGAAGGAATCCCAGAGGGAAGAATCATAATAGCACCCCATCAGAGTAGAGTGGGCGGTGAGAACTGAGACATTTTATAATGCATAAAATATCAAGAATTGAATTTCTGCCAGGAACTAGAAAACATATCAAATCTGAAAAAATGTGTATGTTAAAACAAACACAAAGAGAAAGAAAGAGCAAACAAGAGAGGAGCAAACAGACTTTCTCGAACGATAAACCCTGTCTACCGCATTGATTACTTACTTTCTTATGAGTCTTAATACTCTATCTTAATAGTTTCACAAAAGTATTAGCAAATGCAAATGAGATTATCAAATTATTTCTTTATAAAGACACACTTTAAAAAGATGATAATAAAGAACAGCTCATTAAAACCTGACTGTTCCAAAGAAGAAAACAATGTTATAATGAAACATTGCTATAAAATAAAGCCAGCTATGAGAAATATTATGGACATTCTACAGTAAAAGCCTTGAGAAAATATTTATTAGTTTTAGAAGCAGACATTTACGTTCTGGAAAGCTGATTTAAGAAAGATGGACCTGAGAATTGACATGTGACATATGACATGTTGCTGCCGAGTTTGGTGTAGTTAAAAGAATTGTGTGGTAAAACATTGTATGTGTTTGGGTACATGAATAAAACAATTATTCATGTACCCAAATGCAGTCGATCAGCCAAGACATAATTATGCCTAGAGTCCAAGTTTTATTTTTTTTTCCAAGTTAAGAACACTAACATCTTTCTTAACCCACTCAAACTACATCCAACAGACTTGTGGATGTGACCTAAATATGATTAACTGTGATCTTGTGAAAGAAACCTGTGGGTTGGGTTTCTATTAGCACTAGGACATGTTAGCACTTTAACTTCTTAGATACCACAGAGAAAAAAATGAATAATTTTCCTTTGGCCCTTTAAGATATGCGTCTAATCTTTTTGTTTCCAAACAAAACTTACTACTGAAGTGCAAGGACGAAGTATAAACATGATTGTATTGAATAAAAATGACCTGAAATTCTTTGAAGAACCAGAAGGCCCCGAGGGTTGTGAGCCCACCACTGCCTGAAAAGTAAAAGTGAGGTTTGCATGTGAAAAGATATGAGAAACAAATGAATGTCATGTCTTTTGTTCTGTAAGGGCACATATAAATAAAATTTCCCCACCCACATCAAGGAAATATGGAGGCAAGCGCCCCCCCGTAGGAATAGAGGGACCTTTTTCAAGCTTTCTGAATGCAGTTAGTGCGAGCTTGAACTTGGCACATTCATTGCTGTGTTCTTTCTTTGAAAGGCTTACCTGGATTGTTCTTGGTTGAAGTACAAAAAAGTGTTTATAATATCACAAGAGATGAATAAATATGTCGTTAGAGGTTCACAAAGTCTGAACCTGCAGTGACTCATCACTCCTGGCGTGCGCAACATGACCGAGGGCTAATGGCCTTCACATCCAATGTAACACTCTATGTGACATCTAGAGTCATTTTGGATTCGGCCACCCCTTTTCCATTCTGCACTAAGGCTAAGTGCCCAGCAAGAGCTGTAAGAACCATGGCTGCTGGTTGTAAAAAAAAAAAAGGCAAACTAGAAGTCAAATTAGAAGAAAGTAGCAAACGTAAGATTCAGTAGGTGAAGAAAGAATGCTAATATGCTAACAAACCTTCTCTGAAGTGTCTTTGGGGGTCTTAATGACATGGTCTAACCTTATCGATGTCCTTTCTGGCAGGTTTCCTGGTGTTTGTGGGCACTTTGCTTCTGGCCGACGGTGCTATCCATGCCTCCAGGGGTCTACATGCTCGACTTCTGTCCAACATCCTACGAGCGCCCATGCTGTTCTTTGATACCACGCCATCAGGCAGGGTAGTCAACCGCTTTGCAAAGGTACAGACAAAACTTCCAATACTTGAACAAATTAATGAAAGTTAGAAATGTTGACACACTGCTGGTCAGATATGGGTAGGTTACACTATATGGACAAAAGTATTGGAACAAAAGTATTGTATTTTGGGCTAGTTCCCTTACTTCCAGTGAAGGGTAATCTTAATACTTCAGCAGACCAAGACATTTTGGACAACAACCAAGCTTCCAACTTTGTAGATGGTTTGGGAAAAGGTGCTTCATTCCTGGTTGAATGAGTTCTGTGTGGAAGAACTTGACTGGCCCGCACAGAGCCTTGACCTCAACCCCATCCAACACTTTTGGGATGAACTGAAATGGAGATTGGGAGCCAAACCTTCTCATCCAGTATCAGTGTCCGACCTCATTAATGCTCTATGGAATGAATGGGCACAGAAACTTCCACAGAAACTCTTGTAGAAATCTTGTGGAAAGACCACCAAGAAGAGTGGAAGCTGTTCTAACTGAACGGGGGGGTGGGGGGGGGGGGGTCTATGTATTTGAATGTAATGTCAGTCCCTGTTGATGTAATGGTCAAGTGTCCAAAATACTTTTATCCACATAGTGTACCTTTTCCCAATAGCAACAAGAGGCGTAAGAATAAACCATAAAATAAAGATTCAAACTCTACCCCCAACAAGCACACAGAGTTTTTACTGGGCTCAAATTCCTGAGCAAATTTCAGTTGTTAGATTACATTTTTAAATCAATCTTTAGCTGCTTCAGTCTATATATCCTAAAATATGGGGCGTTCAGACCCCGTACTTCCAGCATATCTGAAAGTAACCTAATATTGTGGTTAAAAATAAAGACTTTCTTCACTAATATTCTTTATTGTCAAACTTTTCTCATTTTTCTTATTTGCTGACATCTTCCCATATTACGTTGACTATATCTGTGCTGCTTTCGATCATTTTCTTAAATATGACTCGTTTTATTTTGTGGAGTGCTCTTGTTACAGACATTGATAGGTATCAGGATTTCGGGCCGAATGTCAGCAGGCAGCCACTTATCTCACCAAACCTGACAATAACCTGGCTAGCAGCACAGAAATCATGAATATAGTGTGAATAATGACCTGGCACCATCAGCATACAATTTATTTTCACTGTGATATCCTGTCTGGGAGCATACTTTTCAGTACAGTTCTTCTTCATTAGGACATATTTACTGTGGATGAGATGATCCCCATGTCTTTCCGCTCTTGGGTCCTCTGTCTGCTGGGGGTCCTCGGCACGTTGTTTGTCATCTGCCTCGCCACGCCGTTCTTCGCAGTGGTCATTTTGCCTATTGCAGTCGGCTACTACTTTGTTCAGGTAATTCTGAGAGATCCTTCGGTGTTTAGTATAACTGGATGTTAACAAATAACTCTCAGTTTCCAGATTCGTGATGAATAGGGATCTCTGCATCTGGTCAACAGTTTGCTGACATGTGTGTATCAAGCTGTTATTCACTCCTTATGTTCCTGCATGTTTTCCACTGTGTTACAGAGGTTCTACGTGGCCACGTCCAGGCAACTGAGGAGGCTGGACTCCGTCTCTCGCTCTCCTATCTACTCTCACTTTGGAGAAACTGTCTCGGGCCTCTCCGTCATCCGGGCCTACGGGCACCAGGAGCGTTTCCTGAAGCGCAACAAAGTCACTATTGACGACAACCTAAAGAGCGTCTACCCTTGGATCGTTTCCAATAGGTCTGCACCTTTGCTAGTCCTTATGATGTGAAGGAAAGGTTCTCATGTCAGATCATATCCCTCACTGAATTCCATCTTATGTGCTTCTTATAAACCTTGTTCATTACTGTATTGCAGATGGCTAGCCATCCGGCTGGAGTCCCTGGGGAATTTGGTGGTGTTCTTCTCAGCGTTGCTTGCGGTAATATCTCCAGGCGACTTGGACAGTGGACTGGTGGGACTATCCATCTCCTATGCCTTAAATGTAAGGCCACATTCTTTAATCCTTAGATGTGTTTTTTTTTTTTATTGCACACTTACATAATTCATTATATAGGTAGTTATATAAAGAGCAATTCAATTCAGTTTACATTCTATAGTGAAAGGCTTAGCTCTGACCTCCTGGCATTTTTAACTTTAAGGCAGCCTCCATAGGGACTTCATAAGGGGCTGAATAATGTAGTAACTTTGTTTATATTCATGAGCAATTTATGCTAGAAAAATCAATATGAGATGGTGTATTAAGAAAATAACATTATATTGACTTTAGGGATTTTAATATAAGGTAATGGACATGTTTCATTTATAACACCCATATGAAGCATCATTACCAAGTACTTCAGCCTAGAACTTTGGATTATACTAAGCATGAAACTTAGCATGAAAATGTGCGTTTAAAAAATGGTGTTGATGCTGTAATTTTAATTAATGAATGTGTCAACTTTGTCAGCACTACTATTTTTTGTTTTTAATTCATTTGAATGCAAACCAGCTTGATTGGCATTTTCAAACCACTAGGATTTTTGACAAATTCTTCAAAAATGAATACTTGGAGCCTGTTTGTGTTTTTTTTCTTTTCTTTGATCATATCATTGCATGACTGTGGATCTTTCAGAACAAAGGAAAGGGAGATTTTACACTTGCTGTCCACTTCTATGACTATTAGGTGACTCAGACTTTAAACTGGCTTGTAAGAATGACATCAGAGCTGGAGACCAACATCGTGGCTGTGGAGAGGGTCAGTGAATACACAGAGATTAAAAATGAGGTACGCAGTTTTAATTATGAGGTCCATTTCTTTCCTCTCTAAAACAATACAGTTTACTCAATAAGTCAGCAGGAGTGGATCATCTGCTGATGACTCAAGGGCATTAGAATAAATCAGTGTGTGTGCAGTGCTGTGGTCCTATGTGTGTGTGTATACACTCATTAGCTATATTAGGTACACCTGTTCAACTGCTCATTAACTCAAGTATCTAATCTGTCAATCACATGGCAGCAGTTCACTTTTAAACATGCTGGCATGACTAAGATTACCTGTTGAAGTCATGGTGGTGGTGGTGGTGGTGGTGGCCTAGTAGGTAGGATACTTTCCTTTGGTCATGTGTTCGAATCCTACCTTATAGCACCACTGAGCAAGACCCTTAATTTAGTTTTAGTTTAGTAAATTTTTATTTCAAACAGACATGTGCATTCATCATAATTACAAATTATCATTTCATTCTTGTGTTTGAAAAGGAGTAGGCAGATGTATACACTTAATAGGCAGAAGTATACACTTAACCCCAAGTTGCTCCATGGAGACTGTCCCTGTAGATAGAGAATGTAAGTCACTTTGGATAAAAGCATCTGATAAATGCTGAAAATGTAAATGAAGTTGAAACCGAGCATCAGAATGAGGAAGAAGGGTGATTTAAGTGACTTTGAACAGTTTTTAGTGCCAGACAGCCTGGTCTGAGTAGTTCAGAAACTGCTGATCTATCGGGATTTTCACGCTTGGCCATCTCTCGGGTATAAAAGAGAAATGGTCTGAAAAAGAGAAAATATCCGGTGAGCAACAGTTCTCTGCTTTATTGATGCCAGAGGTCAGAAGAGAATGGCCAGACTGGTTCGAGCTGACAGGAAGGCAACAATAACTCAAACAGCCACTCATTATAACCAAGAAGAGAAGAGCAGAAGAGCATCTCTGGACATACAACACGTCAAACCTTGAATCAAATGGGCTACAGCAACCTAAGACCACACTGAGCGACACTCATGTCGATTACGAAAAGGAAACTGATGTTACAGATTGGAGGAACATTGCCTGCTCTGTCTTGTCAGTAAGAAATTGGTAAAAACAACATGAAAGCATGGATCCATCCTGCATTGTATCAGCGGTTCAGGCTGGTGGTGTGGAGGATATATAATTTAGGGCCCCTTACTGTCAAATGAGCATCGTTTAAACACCAGCCGTTTAAATTGACCATGTCCATCCCTTTATTTCCACTGTGTACCTGTGTTGTGGTGAATACTTTCAGCGCAATAAAGCACTATGTCACAAAAATTGGTTTTGTAACAACGGCAATGAGTTGCTGTACTCAAATGCTCACCACAACTCAATCCAATAGAACACTTTTGAAGAATTACGACAAAGGGGGTTTGTACTTTGTTCCTCACACTAGCAAGGTGTATCTAACAATGTGGCTAGTGAGTGTGTATACTGTGAATTTGCAAGCCTGAGTATCCCGGAGGACCTGGATGTGGTTAAGATACTAGGCGACTATTGACTTCAGGTGTAGCAACATTAGCTTCTTAGCTGCATCGCATTCATCAAAATCTGTTGGACCGTTCCTTTAAGAATGTATCATTATTCAGTAACTAATATACAGCGAATTTGCTAGTTATGTATGAACTGGAGGGATTGAAGTTTCACTAATTGGGCATTGTGTTTAATTTGTAAATCTTATTTCTTTCCGGTTGTGTGTTAGGCTGAATGGATCACAGAAAAACGACCTCCAGACAATTGGCCTTCCAGCGGGAAGGTGTTCTTCGAGGACTACAAAGTGCGATACCGACCTGAGCTGGACCTGGTCCTTCGTGGGATAACCTGCAACATTGAAAGCACAGAGAAGGTACACTTGTTAGCATGCGGGGCCAATGGCAGCAATATGGTGCTGAAATTAAAATCAGATACCCGTTGGGTTCAAGAGCTGGCAAAAGTGTCAACACACCTCCCCGTGTAATGACACAGCAGCAATAGCCGGAGAACAGTTCTATTTCAAGAGGGTGGTGAGAGGGGTCTTGGCATTGTATTCTATCAACTGGAAAAATGAAAAGTGACGTGAGAGATGTGGAAGGTATGACATGTGAAACGCAGGAGTGGAGTGCAAATGAATAGCGCAATTTTTGGCATGCCGTCTGAGGAAGGGGAACTCGAATAATTTAGGTATAAGACCTTCTCCAAAGCATCAGAGACAAGCAGTTTAAGAGAAGGCCACCATTTTTGCATTTGTTCATCTGTTGGCGGAAAGTCGCCGTTGTTGGTGAAACCAGTCAACTCAAAAAACCCAACATTAGTGTGAGTTTATTATTATAAATGTATTATTATTTTTATTCCATCCACTTTTTGGCATCGCTTCTTGTTAGAGCCCATACATTTAGCCCATTTTGGCTAAAGTCCAATGTCAAAGCGTTCGTTAATATCCAGTGTGCTGCGTCTGTCGATCAGATGATCAGAGGCCTAGCAGTGATCATTTAAAAATCCGATTTTTGTGTTTGAGTCTCCTCCGTAATGAATGGGTGAGTCACCTTATGTGTCTGTATTGGAGAACTAGTGTTGTGAACATTACAATGTTACTCCTATGGTGTCTGCAAAGGGACAAAACACATGCCCAGAGTAAAAAAAAAAACGCAGCGCAAAATGCGCAGCTCATTCATAAATGGGCTTCAAGGTGCTAAATTTCAGGTAGATTAGAAAAACGACGAGTCACTCTTTGTGGCGGTTTAATGAAAAATATTCAGCCTGTGAATGCTGCCACACAGCCGTTCTCTCCCCAATAAATTACTTGGGAAGAGCTGCTGAATTCCTGCCCCCTCTGGTGGTTTAAGTACTGGCCTCTGAATCAGATGATTTGGGTTTGAATAGTTTTTTTTTAAAGTAAACTTTTTTAAAGTGTTCCAAACACTGGTTTTATAACAACAATGCAACCACACTTCACATTTTCTAACAGAAATGCATCTACTTTTTTTAGATAGACAAAGCCAATTATGGTACACTTTATTTAAAAAGTATGGCACTATTCCATGCCTTTGAACAAGACTTTAAACAAAGAATGAACAGTTTTTACTGAACAATGGTCTATTTAGGCGAATTAGTGGGAATCTTGGTCAGTTATACTTGGGGCAGCTGGTGGACTAGTGGTTAGGGAGTAGCTCCTGTGATCAGAAGGCCGTGCGTTCAAGTCCCAGGTGCTTTTGAGCAACATACTAATCCCACACATTGCTTCCTGAGCGCTGTGTTCCTGGCTGCCCCCTGGATCACGCTGGGGAATGGATTAGATGCAAAGAAAGAATCTCATGCTGTTCACTCTTCGTGCTTTGGTGTGTTCATGTATGACAAACTGTCACTTTGACAGATTAGGACATTTTTCCCTGCTTGCTCAGCGCTACACTTATACTTTTTGGAAGAAGCATGGGTCAGGAGACCCTGTCAACGGTCCACTGGTTATCCTTCTTGGTTCACTTTTGATAGGCACTCACCACTTCATACTTCATATCACGTTACACCACATCTAATATTTTGGAGATATTCTGATCCAGCCTTCTGGCCATCACAACTTGGCCTTTATCAGTTGCTCCGATCCTTCCGCTCATAAATAAATGCTTAAGGATCTTGCTCCAGAACCCAGTGGTGGTATTCTAAAGGTAGGATTCAAACCCATGACCTCTTGGTCCAGAGGGAAGGATTCCACCCACTAGGACACCACGGCAACTTCATCTGCCAGTGGTTTTAGTGCTGTGGCTGTTCAGTGTAAGGCTTATCTTTTCTTTTAAAAGGTAGTACCACATGGCTGTGAAAAAAAGCCTCTGTAATCTTTTAGAGTGAAGTGAAGATTGGCATGTTTGAAAGACAGCTGACATTTTTGACAGATTTGAGAATGGGAAGAGGCGCCAAGACGCCTTGTACCCTCAAGCTTCTTCCATCTGGCAGATGTTTGAATGATTCTGCCAACACTTCTTTCCTGCCTACTTTGTGTTGCTTCACCATTTTTTACCACACCTTCGACATGATGTCAGATCTTCCATTTACGTCCAAGTGGCTGGCAAGGTTATGTTCAAAATTCACACCTTCATTAGTCTAAAAATAACATTTTGCTCCCCAATGTGGATATCCAATCAAAACTGTGAACATTCTCATTGTTCTTGTAAATTTATGTAGCGTCTGTATGGATGCAGCCGCGGCACAAAACATGTCTGTGCTCTCATAATGCGGCTGGATTTAGTGTCCAGTTGACGAAGACTGCAGCTTATCATGCAGCCCCCCTCGCTCGAGTTTAAGGCGCAGTGAAAGAATGGAGTCATGAATAAGCTCGAGACAAACAAGAGAATGAAGCGAGATTAGTTCTTTCACGGCAGAACGTTCTCCAGGGGTGTTATTTCACACCAGCAGAGTTTGTGAAACCAGAACACAGACTGTGCATGCAAACTACGGCCGCATAACAACATATTTTGCATCTGATGCCCGAGATTTTAAACTGTTATTCTAATGGTTGTTCTTTCAGGCTCCTTTTAGGCTCATATTTCCATAGATACGTCGAAGTTCAGAGGTTCAGTACATATCTGGAATATGCGTTGGCTAGTATGGCTGAGTCAATTAAGTTGTAGTGTTAAGTTAGGGGTGGCAGCACCGGTATATATGGTGTGTGTTTTATAGGAGAGTTTGCTAGTTGTCATATTCTTCGCCAATTTGAAGGTTGTGGGTTTGAATCCCAGGACTGCCCGTGGCACCCTTGAGTTTCCGTACGCTGCTACCTGGGTGCCTACTCTCTGGCTGCAGATCAAGAATGCATTGTAAGTTTCGTTCCCATTTTACTGTAGGATGCTGATCGCTCTCATGTAGAAGAAACCTGTAGGGGGGCAGGAGAAGTGATGGTAAAGCCATGTCAGGTTTTTAGAGATCTGCATTCACAGCATGTTCTGTCTGTTCTGCCTGTTCCGCGTCATTTATTTCCTCCGGGATAAATAAAGTTCTCTGAGATCTCTTCCAACACCCGAGCGTCCATAAAATCAGTCCCCGTCCACCTTTTGCACAATTCTCCCCCAGCCCCTCAAATGTGTATTCATGTTAGACAGAAATGCATTCACTAAGCTCTCGACCTTGAAAAAACTGCAGGGTAAAGCTTGACACCAGTTTTATACATCCCACAAAGGTGGACTGTGTGTGTTTTCCCCTGAGACTGCCTTAGTGCGTGAAGATCTGAGTCTCTTATTCTGAGTAAGATGTTTTACATTTCTATGGAGTTCAATGGCTTCTATCCAGAGGCTGTATTTCATTTCTTAGGTTTTGGTCATCCTTCATTCTCTCTCATTCACATTTGAAAGATAACATTTTGACTTCATGCCAGGCAACACAAATCCATCCTCGTTTCTGACTAAGCCATGTTCATGCTAATGAGGGCTGGTAGAGTCGGCCTGTTAGAATTCTCGGCTTTCCAATTCCACCTCTTTACTGCATGGTGTTGCTAGATGGGCAATGAAGCATTCTAGTATGTGTAGAATTCAGTATCAGCAATGAGACAAATGAGTACATGAGTGTCAGTGTGGCTCTTGTAAAATGTCCAGGTAATCGGCCAGAAAAAGATCAAAACGGAAAGAGAGGATTCTTTGCGCTTTTGAAATGTTGTAATCACTGTGAGATTTTAAATGATACTTGAGTATCCTCCAGCATGAAAAAAACCTTAATGCTAGCAAATCACTGATTGGTGACCTTGATTATTGATTAATTCACTTATTGATGATTATATTAATTTAGTTTATTTTTATTTTCGGTCTTTTGTGAACTATAGCAGGAACCTCACCTAATCAGGTCTAGTGCAATCTCTTGTGTGTGATGCGGCTCTCTTAATGCTCTTTCTATATAAAGATTTACTCTTTGTAATTTATCAGCCTCTTGCTTCATGTTTTCCTCTTGGCTTTCAGATTGGTATAGTGGGCCGAACTGGTGCAGGAAAGTCCAGTCTGACCAACTGCCTGTTCCGCGTCATCGAGGCAGCTGATGGACGAATCCTCATAGACGGGGTTGACATTGCCGGCATAGGGCTCCACGACCTCAGGAGCAGACTGACCATCATTCCACAGGTGACTGATAAATGCGTTATATGTACAAAAGTATTGGGACACACCTCTTAATTCAGGGTTTTAATCTTCATTCCAGTAAAGGGTAATCTTAATGCTTCAGCATACCAACATTTTGGACAACGCCATGCTTCCAACTTTGTGGACACAGTTTGGCGAAGACCCTTTTCTATTCCAGCATGACTGTGACCCAGTGCACAAAGCAAGCTCCATAAAGATATGATTGGATGAGTTCGGTGAGGCCCGAACAGAGCCTGAATTTTACTGGCCCGAACAGAGCCCTGACCTCAACCCCATCCAACACCTTTGGAATAACCTGGAATGGAGGTTGTGAGCCAGGCCTGGGCACAAAATCCCCACTCCCAAATCTTGTGGAAATTCTTCCAAAAAGAGAAAAAGCTGTCATAGCTGCAAATGGAGGACCAGCTCCTTATTAAAGTCTATGTATTTGAAGGCAATATCTTTAAAATCCTTGTGGGCATAATGGCCAGCTACTTTTGTCCATCTAGTGAATCTGCACACTTGTATAAATATTGTGTATGGAGGCATGTGGGGCTGAGGTCTACAGTTCTGTAAAAAAATAAAAGACCACTGCAGTTTCAGTTTCTCCGAATGAGGTGCTTATATAGGAATTTAACAGACATTGGCATGGAATGGTTGTCGTACTTAAAAATAATCTGTAGTGGTCTATTTTTTTCCCAGAACTGTATATGAGAGGAAGTTTCTACCTAAAAGTAGTGTACTTCCCAGCAAGACAGATACATTTGGACACTATAAACTCATTAGACAGGGGAATGAGCAGCCTCACTACTGGAGATCCATCCAGCACCCTGTGCTTTTTTAATTGACCAACTGAATGGAATACAATCCAGTATAATTGTTTTCATAAATTTGGCCTTATTCACAGGACCCCGTACTATTCTCCGGAACTCTGCGGATGAATCTCGACCCGTTTGAGAAGTTCAGCGATGAGGATATCTGGAAAGTCC
Organism: Nannopetersius ansorgii; assembly: GCA_037974605.1. NCBI lineage: Eukaryota > Metazoa > Chordata > Actinopteri > Characiformes > Alestidae > Nannopetersius > Nannopetersius ansorgii. The sequence goes on from JBBPDE010201260.1 coordinate 13,324, forward strand.
TTGAACTGGCTCATCTGAAGGAGTTTGTGGCGAGTCTTGCAGCAGGGCTTCAGCATGAAGTTGCAGAAGGAGGAGAAAACCTCAGGTAGGATTTCTAGTTGCAAACACCATTATTAATGATCTGCAGTGCTCACTTCACAGCAATATATGGAACAATGGAGTCTCCAGATTTTGTAGGAATAATAATAATAATAATAATAATAATAATAATAATAATAATAATAATAATAATACTTACTGTCTTGCCAGGTCACAAAAAATTGAAACACCTTTATTGTAATTGGATCAGTTGGAAAAAAGGATGGTTTCCTTAACAGTAATTATCAGCTCATCTTAGCCGAGTGACAAGAGCGGGAGTTATGCGTAGGTTGCCAGGCACAGTCTTATTAATGAATCAGAATCGATCCAGAGGTAATTGCTTATATTATTACTGCACAAACACATGGAGACACGGAGACAGGAACAGCATGAAGTATAAAGTATAAATAAATTTAATAAAAAATCTGTAGAAAAACCTCAACATAAAATACCCTATAATATATACACAAATGCTGGAGTAAAATTACTATTGATAAATAACTTACAGTTAAGTGAATTACTAGTAACACAAATGGTATTATTGCTCATAACAGAGTAATATATAGGTAATATTGACATAAGGAGTGAG
>JBBPDE010201325.1:0-16079 GCA_037974605.1 Nannopetersius ansorgii
CTGGTCCTGGACTGCAGGCTTCTATACCGTCTGCCAGAGGGCAGCAGGTCAAAGAGTCTGTGTCCAGGGTGTGAGGGATCAGTGATTTTGCCTGCCCTTTTCCTGGTTCTGGAGAGGTACAGGTCCTGGATGGAGGGCAAGGGGGCACCGGTGATCCTTTCTGCTGTCCGTACAGTCCGCTGCAGTCTGTTCCTGTCCTGTTTAGTGGCTGCCCTATGTCCCCTTTAACACTATGTCCCCTTTAACACAACAGGGTCTGTTTTCACAAACCACTCCAGGAGCAGCTGCACTGACCTGGAATCAGTATCTGCTGCATCACAAATATGGAAGGATCCATCCAGGATCATGGATGTTCCCAGTTACAGGGATCTGATGTGAAGTGTGTTTATGGTAAATGATTTTGTTGAATGTTGTAGTATTAGTGACATTAGCCTCATAGCTCCAGACCTAAAATAGAGAATCTAAATTTGGAGACAAAGATGATTCGACTGATTGACCACATTTGGGCTCAGTGCATATCGGTGGACGTTATGTACCAAGTAGTTTCTTTAAAGGACCACAGCTGTAAATTATGTGTGTTCACCGTAAAGACCTTTTTAAAGAACCTCCATATAACAAAGGTTCTGTTTATAATTCAAAGCATTACTCCTAGAACCTGGAGCTACATGTCCAAGCCAGGGAGCTTGATTTGTAAGCGCATGCACAAATGAAATGAAATGCTATAATAAACAAACAAACAAACAAATAAAAATGCAAGAATAGGTTCTTTGAGCAAGCCAGGACCAGATTCCCTGAAGGACTAAATTTAAAGGTGGTTCTCTTAAGAGCCATCCCTTTTAATGTCTTTTAGGGAACCAAAAGCGGTTCTTCTCTCTGGGAACTTGTTTTGAATCTTTCTCATAACAGTGCAGATTTTTCTCAATGGAAAGAAATAGTATGGAAGTTTACGGATGTGAGAAAACTGGTGAAAATACTGGTTCTGTGCTTGTTTGACATTTGAGGGTACAGTTAAAAACATTGCAGCCTTTTGGGCTGAGAGGCATCCTGCCCTAAAAATAAGTGTTTGCCCCGCCCACTCTTGTTTAGAGGCCAGTAGAGTCCCGCGGAAGATTACAGACACAAAGGGAAATGAAAGGCTTCGCTCGGACATTCCCGCCGTTGGTGATTCATAAGGACGCTCCGCAGAGCTGCTGCCTTTTTCTTTTTACTCTTCTTTTTTTTTTTTTGCCGCCCCGGTACATCTAACAAGACTAAGTGGTCTGGAATTATGGGTTACCTCGGCTGCTCACATGACATTTCTGGCAGCAGCAGCGCTGTTGGTGTAATCCAAGCCCAGTAATTAGGAGCTGAGAACTCTGTGTGTGAACACACTGCGCGTTAGTTTACTCTAACGCCCACACACACACACACACACACACACACACACACATTAGCTTCTCCAGAAACACCCAGCACTCCTCGGTCCACGTTGGTCCTTTGAGAGATCTTGAAGAATTGCTCTGTTAAACTTCTGGGCCACTTCATGAACTTCGGATCTTGCCATTTTCCACGTTTGCCATAGCAACTGTGGTTCGGTGCGGATTAGCGATGGGATCGTGTTCGGCCAGACCTCCAGCTGTCCTGTGCGAGTGATGTCATCACACGGCTGTGCTGGAGAGCTTTACCAGCTCAAATACCAACATAATCAAATACGGACATAATTATCACCAGCGAGGGAATGGCCCTGGCGGCCAGAGGTTAAATGGCGCCTTCCAAAAAAAACATGTAACACCTCCAGCATGACGTCAGAACAGTGTTTCTGTTTCTGTTTCTGTTGCGTTAAAAATAATTTTTAATTATATAAATATTTGTTGAGTGTTCTACCGGGTGGTTCTCCTCTAAATCACTTGATGGCTACAGTTAGGACTGTACTGATACTGGTATTGATGCTGAAACTGCTTATCAGTATCGATAATTTTATTGATCTACTCTCTGTAATCAGGAACAGAAAATAAAGAGAAGCTCCTGAGAAGCTGCAGGAGTTCAGCAGTGAGTTTATGGAGGTGTTTTGGAAAAATAAGGATCTATACTGTGTTCTGAGTTTGTGTTTCTATAATGAGGGAGGAGCGTCGCTACAAAGGTTCTGATCAACAGAGCGATGCTCCGTCCTCCACTGATCCAATCCAGCATCCACCGTCTGGAAATGCAGCTGTATGAGAAAGTATTGACACCCACAGCAACAGAATATGGACTGTTTGTTCATGTTTTGGTGTTTGCCAGTGTCAGATAAAGCACAAGCACACTTTTGTTTTCACAGTTGCTGTAGTCGTCTCCGCAGCTGCTGGTGCTTAATGTCCCCGATGACGTCACGCCGTGGCTCATTGGCCAACCGCGGCAGACCGGCAGCCCCAGTGCTTAGCGGTCCACGCTATTGCCATGGTTACGCTGGGAGGAGAGGAGAAGATTGCCACTTTACTGTGATGTGATGATGCTGGAAATGCTCATGGCTGCTGAGTTTGAAAAAAAAAAAAGAATAATTTCCGATTTCTCTTCCTGTTTTGGCCTTTTGGTTTTACCTTTACGGCATCCAGGTGGCCATTCGCCGATTTATAATCAGTGGAAGGATGAAGACCTGCAGTTCTTTATTTTCCATTACACCCGTCTGCTCCCATATTACAGCAAGGCCTTGTGGCTCATAAACACTGCAGGAGTGTGTGGAGCTGGAGGGGAAGACTCTCTCGTGATGAGGCTGCTAATGGTGCCCTGTGGCCAAAACATTATCGCAGGATTTTTGCTGCAGCGAGTCTTCAGATTCAGTGACAAATACATAGTGAGAATAGCAAAAACCTTAGAAAGAAAAGAAGCTCTGCCAGAACTAAACAGCACCTTTAAGACTGATGTATGTAAATTAGCTCTTTTCTGATTGGCCATTCAGAAGGCAGCATGTGGCTGAAAAACCCCTTAGAGCTTCACTGTGATTGGGCAGGACTGTCCCAGAACTATTGTAGACTGAATAAGAGGCAAAAATAAAATTACTGTGTGTGTTTTGTGATATTACCAAAACTATGATCTGAAAGCAGGCTCCTTTTGCAGCTTAGTTTTCATGTCCAGACTGTAGATGGAGGTACATTTTGAAATGTTGACAATAAATTAGGGCTGGGCAATTAATCACAAAGTAATCAAAATTGACGTTCAGAACCTATAATCGATCAAATTTTTCCAGGTCGATTATTTCAATTACTCTTCCTTTAAAAACACTACCGCGTGTGGAGTCACGTGACCCTGCTCCGTTATGTTACGTTATTCCGCCGACATGTTGAGCATGGAGAGCTTAAACAATGAGACAACTGAGCAACTTGTCAGTGAACTATGAGGGCAAAATAAAAAAATAAATAAAATAATCGTTCATTAATCGTAATCATGTTAAAATGTTCAATTAATTGAGATTTTGATTTTAGGCCAAATCGCCCAGCACTACAATAAATAATAAATACAGTCGTCAAGAATTTTTTTACTGCAGAAGATGATTTGGGCTCCTTAATATAATTATACAGTAAACCCTCAGTTTTATGCGGATCAGCATTCGCAGATTCAGTCTAACGCGGATTTTTCTCAGAATTGAACTGTAGTACCGCCACCAGTCCAGCGGTGGCAATACTGAAAAGTTGTCAACCGCCATGAGAAGAAGAAGAAGAAGCTGCTGCAGCGTCTTGTCCTCATATTTTAGCGTTTCCACAGTTATCTCAGTTTATTTAGTATTAGTAAGCTGTGCTCTGTCTAAACATGTGGGTAGAGAGAGTTATTTCAACCTTTCTTTTGTGTACGAGTCTTTGCACGCTGCTAATGCTAACCGCTAATGCTAATGTTTTTTTTTTGTTCTGATTATTTATTAATTTTCTTTCCATTTTCTTTAAGGGTAATGCATTAAACTGAGTTTAAAATGAAATTAAAGTGTTTTGGCAGCAGATTTGGGGCAGATTTAGGGTTTACACTATTTTTAGGCATTTTTACCAAAACACAACAACACGAAAAGGCGGGGGATTACTGTATAACCTATTCGATCATAATATGTAGCACAATCCATATTGTGCAGACCCTGATTAGTTGATTCATCAAATAATTGTGAATATATTATTTGATGTTAGAAATGTTGCAGACTTGTTCTTCGAAGCCACCTATTACATTTTTGCCGTGTTTTGACTGTTTTTACCCAAAAAAGGTCATTGCTGAAGCGAATCAGGCCATAGATCATAGCTGAAATGGACATGTTGTAACCTTATCATTAATTCTGTAATCCCATCTAAAGAACTGTGTAAATTATAGGAAGGCAGTGGTAATAAATTTAGAGTTCTGATGGATATCCTTCAGACCCCAAGAACTCAATGCCCCTGCTGCTCCCACCGTGGTTCTCCACCTTCTCCTGTGTTGTCTTGGAAATTGTTATTTGGAGCAAATTACGAGAAAATCTATTAGTGTTTCCTCGTTTGGAATGTCTGCACTAACGAGAGAGGTTGCCTGGCAACAGCTGCAAGCCCATAGATTTGTTCATGAAGCCGATCCAGAGAATCCAGTGGGCTCTCGCCAACTTCTGCCTCTCTGAAGATCATCTAACGACTGGCATCTGCTCCATCTTGAGTGCGCTCTTATAGAGTCACTGGAAAAAAAAAACTTGGACTCGACTCATTCTGCATTTCAGCAGAAGAGCCTCCACAGTTCTGACCAGGAACTTGATCAGGTAGCGCAGTTAATGAGATTCACAGCTCTTGTTCTTCTGTTTGTGTGAAAAACCACTTATACGTGCGAGACTGAGGCTGCACGATACGGATAAAACATCAACATTACCATTATCCTGATACTGCGATGCTGTTCAACGTATTAAAACACCTCAATATCACTTTTCTGGAATTAAAAAGGCTTTCAGTGTAAATATTGAAACATTTCACACCCAGTCCCTCGTCTATGCAGTCCATTTTTGGAAGCCAAGTTGCAAAAACTGTCCGATTTCAAATCAGTTTTTGTGATGTCACAAAAACAACCTACACCTAGCACCACCCACTGAAGGTCTAAGTAGTGTTTCAGCCCTAATCAGAGTCTTTAAAGTTGTTTGTGAGTGCCATTAAGCAATTTCCTCCAGGATGAATGAAGTTTTCGGATTCTGATTGTGTTTTGATTAGCTTAGCATCTGTTTTAGTAGCCTGTTAAAGTGTCAGTTCACCTGTTTTGCTAACAATTGTGGCATCCACAGCAACATTGTTTATGCACTGTTGCTTCATAAAGTACCAAACCAGACGCCTTAATTTTACCCCTTAATTTCCCCTAAACAGTAAATGAAGGAAAATTAGTGGAAAAGTGCACAAATTATGGAAAAAGGTGTAAAATTACTGAATTTTCCTCTTTTTCAAATTTACCCCTTAAATAATAGAACCTCCTGAATTAACGCCTTAAATTTAAGATTAAGGGTTTCACACTCAGGCCTTAAATCTAATTTTTAAATTAAGGGGTTGGTTTCACAAATGAACACCCTTTTAATTCAAATGAAGGGGTTTGGTGTATTTTCAGGGTAAATTAAGGGTTCAGCACATTTGAAGTACATTGTGTTTCATAGTGATAGTGAGTATTTTTAGAACTGCAGTATTTCTTTATATTTCTGTACTCTGTACTGTAGAAATACCAATAATTTTTATTCTTTAGTTCATGGATTCTTTAATCCATGTCGTTTGCAACTTTACGGCTACGTCCTGTCCATGTTCGCGGTCCAAGCACGGAGAAAGAACCTGATTTTCTACAGTTTCGTCAGTTCCGTGTGGGCGTGGTCTGTCATGCCGCCATCATCATTAGAGGAGACCATGATAACATTAAAAGGCTCAACCTGGGAATCTGCCATGTGCTGGTTTTCATCTGCATGTCATTCTTTAAGCCCTCAAACATTCCACAAACTTTCTGGCTCCATTTAGCAGCTGAAAACCCGACAACTGGTGTTTATAATCAAGAGGCCGCAACATCAAGTCCTTTCAGCTGCGTGTGGAGTGTCCTCAGGCAGCGTTAGGGTCATATAAATTAAAAAAATGATATGAAAATTATAGTCAAGGCACATTCAGCATTTCTGCACAAGCCCTTGCCAAGAAATGGTCAGCTCCGTTTGAGAGCCATCATGCAAATGTGTGGCATTGGGTTCGCCCCGATTGCTTCAAGCAGCCCAGCAATTATGGTTTATTTGGCTTTTGGAGGGAAATCGGGACGCCTCTAAACGATGCTGTAACTCCAAATCAGTTGTCACTTCCAGAAAACAGCCAGTGACACCTGGTTCCATTCACTGTAGAATCGTTCTGAATGGAACCAGATTTCTGCCTTTAAAAGTTATTTAATGAAATTTTGGTTGCACCGCCTGATGCCTGAGACGTTGTTCTACCAGAGTTCTGAGAAGATTTTGGTCCTAAAACTAAACTCATTCATGGTGGAGGGATACATGCAGGGCGTCGTGAGGTAAAATAATCCCCAAAGAAAAGAGATTTAGTTCAGATTCACTATTTTACATCAACAACATCCATATAAACACTCAGAGACACATGGAGCTCCACTGGGGGACAGAGAGTGAAACGGCTGGATTAGTGTTGGAGACCATTCACCTCCACTATATTAGAGTTGGAGTTGTCTGGTTCCATTCACCTTCACTATATTAGTGTTTGAGACGTCTGGTTCCATTCACCTCCACTATATTAGAGTTGGAGTTGTCTGGTTCCATTCACCTCCACTATATTAGTGTCGGAGACGTCTGGTTCCATTCACCAACACTGGAGAGAAATCTACAGTGAACTCTACAGTGAACCGTTTCACACCAGACTAAATAGTGAATTGGATCCTGGGAGGTTTTTCATCTGCTTGTGCATATTTGTAAGGTCACATCCCGACCCGCTGGTTTAAACATGACATGTTAACTTCTGAAGGATTTGTGGACTTGCTCCAAGTAACAGTAGCTGAAAAGTGCAGGTCCACGACTCCATGTGCTGGTAAACTTCTTCGTTCCCGCCTCTTAATCTGCGGACATTTCGTTTGTTCGGCTCCAGCTTTGTTGGATCTGAGATGTGAAAGAAGGCCTTGAACAGGTCGCCTTCCCCAGAACTCACAGGCAGAAGATTAGTGAGTAGGGACAAAGAAACACCTGAATTATTTCACTGCTTTAATACCTCAAATGGAGGCGAGGTGAAAACTGGCCCAACAAATGCGGCTTTAACGTAAATTGTGGAGTCTTCAGCGCTGTGCCTGAAGCGTGGAGGGGAAAATCAATACGGAGCAAATGCATCTGCTTTTAAAGTATCTATTCAGGCCATAAAGAGGTCCCGGAGGGGAAGGGAGGCATCTGGTCGCTGGGCATTGCTTTGACGAACACTCTGCGGCTCCAGGGTCCATCTCTGTTTTTAAAAACCACAGCCAGGAGCGGAACTGTGGCCTGAAGGCCTTCTGGACATGCATTATCCTGGCAAATTGTAAACACTGCACTTCAAGATGCTGTTTTGAAAAGACAAAAGATTACAGACCCTTGTTCCCTCCCTGTTCTGGAGCTGCAGCTGATTGATTCCTGATGAGGGGAATTGGATGTGTGATCAGTGATGGTGGCGCGAGTCGGAGCTGTGAACGTTCTGAGAGCTCCTCGCTGAGGCAGGAACTGAGGCAGTGCTTTCCCCGTGTGTTCGGTTAGACGCCGATGAAACCATGGCCACAATTCCTCAAATAAAAATGCATTAAATGTCAGCGATGCAGGACTTTTGCTCCAAATACGCAACCTGCTGCTGGGATTTTGGCCTGTAACTTAAACACGAAGGTCATTTATCATCTAAAACTGTTAAAAAAATATTGGTTTTCAGGTTGTTGGCAATTCAGCCCACATAATTTGAGCGTAGCTATTGGATGGACCTGCCAATTTGGCTTCAAAGGAATCAAAAGGGTAATTGGTCATAAACACTAATGATCAGTGCATCCATACATTTTAGAAATTCATTTTTTGGGATTGTGTGATAATGCCCCATAGTCCTAGATTTAGGATGAAGCCCTGCACAGTTTGTAAAGTGATACCTTCAGACTGGACTGTGTGTGTGTGTTTGTGTGTGTGTGTCATTTCTAGGATTAAATTACTGTTTCAATCAATTATGATATGGAAAATGTATAGTGATCATTAGGCCCAGCCCCTGGTTGTTGCAGGGGGATGTTGGAGACCCTCACTCCATCTGTTCCTGCAGTCTGGACCATCGGGTCAGCCCAATCCCACAGAGCCATCTGGAGGAGCACCCGAGGGAAACCCACAGCTATCAGGGTCTCGACCCATCCCACTCTCTGCAGACTCGAACCCTCCAGCCAGGGACAAATCAGCGCCGCGTTTCAGCCGGAGAGCTTTCCAGGTGGCTGCAGTGAGGAGAAGCCCCACCCCCTTTTACTCCATACATACTCGATCAGTCTAGAGATGATATCTGAAGTTAGCACACGGTGGAACTCCAGTCCAGCTCCTGAAGGTCTAACCAACAGAACGGCTCGCTTTACTAAACCTACCCAGATACCAGAGAGAAATGTCCTGATTGGTTCATTTTCAAGAGCTTAACCCTGTTGTCTCCAGTAATGAAGGTAGAGCAGAACCTCAGCACTGACAGAATGGCAGACATGACTGAAGCCTTCTTTAAGACCTAGAAGGCCCACATTTGTGAAGTGTAGCTGAGATCAGAAGGCGGAGGAGAGGACTGTGTTTTCGGTGATGGATGGAGGGGGGGGGGGGGGTTGCTGTGATGTTGAAATAATTTTGCTGCGCTCCCCCCTGGAGAAATGGACCCAGTCAAACAGAAGACAGAAGTAACAAGTCTCTCGTCCTTTGAGCGGCCGAGTGTGGAAAAGGGATATTTTGCATTTCAGGTTGACCTTAAATCCAGCAGGTCTTAGTGAGCCTGCCGGGTGCGGTGCGCCCGTGAGGAGGTGGAGGAGCGAGGGAGGAGCCTCTGATGATGCCTGAGATCCAGAGTGTTTCCAACTCTTCTAATTTTGTGTTCCTGTGCAGCAGCTCTCATTATTCGAATGTAAATTGACCAGTGGGACTAATTTGAGGAAGCAGCAGAAATGTACACATGTACAAATCTCTCACACCACAGGAGTGTATTCCCACCACACAGAGGAGGACGCGTTTGATTTGCCGTAATTCAGAACACGCCACGCTAGAATTGGGAATGATTAAAGCACAACACCCCGACCAACCCACCATAACACCCCCCCCCCCCAACCAACCCACCATAACACACCCGCCACCCCCCGATCCAACATTCTGTAACCGATCTATCCAGACGTGCTTGGTGCCAGAAGATTCTTCAGTTTTAGCAGTTGGGCTACGAGGCTAATCAGGATCAGAATCGGAGAACTTTATTTATCCCGGAGGAAATTGTTTACATCACGGCTGCACACTCACACAAAAAACTAACTAAATGTAACTAACAAGAGAGAGAGAGAGAGAGAGAGAGAGTGAGAGAGGGAGAGAGAGAGAGTGTGAGAGAGACAGAGAGAGAGTAGGACTGAGTGAGAGAGAGAGAATGAAAGAGAGAGAGACTGAGGGTGAGAGAGGGAGAGATAGGGAGAGAATAAGTGAGATAGAGAGAGATAGACTGAGTGTGAGGGGGAGTGAGAGAGCGAGAGAGATAGACTGAGTGAGAGAGGGAGAGAGAGAGAGATGGGGGATGGTGGCCACAGGCAGAGAGAAAGAAGAAAGACCAAAGGGGGATGGAGAAAGTGTGTGTGTATGGGGGGGGGGGGGGTAAATGAAGGAGAAGGGGGATGAAGGTGACGATGCCGGACGCGGGGTTTTGTGTGCGGGTGATTTGTTGCGAGCGGCGTGTGATTGGTGCAGTCACCGCTCTGTGTTGCTACGGAGATGAATGTCCACATTCCTTGGCAGCGGTGCAGAGGGCTGTTCACTAATCAATACTACAGTCACATTATAATCAAATACACGGGGGGGGGGGGTAAAGAAAGAGAGTGAGAGTGAGATGGGGAGTGAAAGAGAGTGAGCGAGAGATGGGGAGAGAAAGAAAGAGACAAATGGGGAGAGAGAGAGAGAGAGATGGGGAGAGAGAGATGGGTAGAGAGAGAGATGGGAGAGAGAGAGAGAGAGAGAGAGAGAGAGAGAGAGAGATGGGCACACAGAGGAAGAGAAGAGGAAGGGCGAGATGGAGAGAGAGAAGCGGGAAGAGAGGGAAAGGGAGGGTGGGAAGGAGAGAGACATGGGGAAGGTGGAGAAGAGAAAAGAGAAGATAGTAAAGGTGAAGAGTAAGGAGGGAGAGAGAAAGAGATCAGGAGGAAGGAAAAAGAACATGAGTGAAATAGAGAGAATGTGTTGATAAAGGGAGAGAAAAGGAGAGATACAAAGTGACTGAGGGAAAGGAGAGAGACATGGGGGCAGTGTGAGCAGTGGAGACAGTTGCTGAGTGCGAGTGTGTGTATAGGAGTGTGTGTGTGTGTGTGTGTGTGTGTGTGAGTCCTCATTAATGGGAGCAGTGATTAATGCAGTGAGCTGCTGTCGTTTGCGGAGAGACGTTGTGTCTGTTTTGTGCGGCGCTTCACCTTCTCGACTCCCGACATAATCAAATCACCCCGCGCCTCGAATCCCATCCCTCACTCTGCCTGTCCCACCCGTCTTGTGGGATTAAACATTTAGTGACGAATATTAATGTTACCTATTAAAATTAATTACAAACATTACAAACACAGTCATGAGATCCTGCTGGTGTGGGTTTCCTCCCTTTCAGTGGTGCACAGAAGAGCATCTTGAGTGTTAATAGCTTTTAATAGATTGAGTGTTATAGTGGAAAAAAATGCTTTGTTGTGTTTTGGTTAAAAAAAAACCTAAAAATGCCTATTTTTATATTTTAAACCCTAAATCTCCCAGAACACTTTAATTTCATGTTAAATGCAGTTTAATGCATTACCTTTAAAGAAAATGTAAAGGTAAATAAATAATCAGAATCAGAAAACTTTATTGCTTAAAAAAACATTAGCATTAGCGGTTAGCACTAGCAACGTTGGCAAGCGAAACAAAGACTCGTCCACAAAAGAAATGTTGAAATAACTCTCTCTACCCACATGTTTAGACAGAGCACAGCTTACTAATACTAAATAAACTGAGATAACTGCTGAACATTGGGGGGGAGGGGGGTTAAAACACTAAAATACAAGGACAAGACATGGAGCAGTCATGCTACATGCTGCAGCAGCTTCTTCTTCTTTTTATGGTGGTTGACAACTGAGGGGTTACTGTACTGGAATATAGATCAACCCTCACTGCCTAATGCCAGACATGTCTGTATGAGGTATGGGCCAAATAAAACTCTTTCATAAGGCTTTTCTCTTGGGGCCGGCGGAGAGAAACGAGCGCATGCTGAAATGCCTAAAGCCCACTTGTTGCTGCCGTGATTGGCGTCTGTGGCGGAACTTCCCCGACCAACTAAAAGCAGCATTTGATGTGGCTGCAAGGCTGACCCCGCCCCCTCTCTGCTCTCATTGGCTCATGGCCTGTTTTGAAGAAAGTCCAGTGTAAATCTGAGAAGATCTGCGGGATTTGGTTCCAGGCTGGTGGTGATACAGATGGCGACCGCCTGACGTCCATTTGATGTAAATTTTTTAAAGCAAAGATATACAGTAACCCCTCAGTTTTATGCGGATCAGGAGTCGCAGATTCAGTAACACGCAGATTTTTTTTTAGAAATCCCCACAATAATGCAGAAACTGCAAATATCCTCCACCTTATTTTTGCTTTTTTGTGGCAATAAATATATTTTGTCTGGATGTTTTCACACAAGGGGAGCCGTTCACCTTGCCGCAGTGTCCCAATACTTTTGTCCCGTGACATTTCGAGTTGCAGATCTCTGCGGGGAAAGCACTCAGACACTTCAAACTCCACGGTTCAGTAGATCTCCAGGAGACCTTTCCAACGAGCCCTCATTTGTATTTTTAGCCCCACTAGATCAGGGCTTATTCCCCGAAAACTGTGAGCCGGAGCTCATTCAGACGCACGTCTGTCTTTAAATGTGATCTGGGTGTAAACTTTTGTCCCACAACCTTCCGTGTTGCAGATCTCAGTGGGGAATTAAAATTGCAATTCGGGTTTACCTTTCCATTTTCTTTAAGGGTAATGCATTAAACATAGTTTAAAATGAAATTAAGCTGTTCTGGGAGCAGATTTGGGAGCAAATTTAGGGTTTACACTGTACAAATAGGCTTTTTAGGAATTTTTTGTGCTATTGGAAAGTAACCCCCGTGAAAAGTGGAGGATTACTGTACATTTTTATAAAGAAAGGTAAGAAACAGCCAGCGTGATCACCTTAGTTGTAATCATGAGCGCTTGTTGCTTAGGTTACAGTGCCAGAGTAGTGATGAATGAATGAGGGAGAACATTAATAAAGATAAAGGTGATTTGTAAGCAACAGCTTGGCCCTGTGATTGGCTGGTATTGGGTCATGTGTCCGGTGGGTCAAGAGTTTGTTTGTTTTAGGGCACTGCTGATGGAAACGCGAGTCTGTGTTTCTTTGTTGCGTGTGTTGTGTTGCATGCCCCACAAAAAGTGAATAGTTGCGCCCCTGCAGAGCAGGGTTAACCTGTTAGTTAGGACATTTGCTCTGCAACCAGAAGGTGGTGGGTTCGATTCCCAACACTGCTAGTGACACCCTCGAGGTAGACCTGAGCAAGGTACTGTCCTAACACACTGCTCCCTCCTCCTGGCTGCCCCCTGCTTTACTTGGTGAATGGGTTAAATGTGTTGAATGCAAAAAAATTACACTGTTCACACTACACTTTATTTTGTATATATATATATATATATATATATATATATATATATATATCCCCAGCCCCAGAGTGCTGAGTGTCCTGTTTAAGGTCAGTAAGAGTGAAAGGAGAACAGCAGTCTTGAGAAAGCACATGCTGACCAATGCAGAAACATGCGCTTCCACCCAGTGTGTGCCTGGAGCCCCTCTCAGACCCTCCGTGACCGCACAACAACAACATTCCAGCCTTTACAGCTTCATGTGGTTTTAAAAAGAAGAAAAAAATTGTTTCTTGCTGCTAAAACCAGCCCTAACAGCTCTGATGTGCTTTCAGCACCAATGAGAAGAGCCAGAGCCAACAATTAGCATGTCTTTAGCGACTTTAGCAACAACTCCACACAACCGCTTACAGGAAAAAAGTTGCCCAGTCACACACATGCATAGATTCTCCTCTTTTAACACACAGGTAGCGATCAATCGAGGCAGTTTTCAGTGTTTGAAGTTTCCTTTTAGTTTTAGCGCTGGAGATATGATCCTAAAGTCGCTAACTAGTAGCTTTTTCAGTGATTAGCTTCAGGCTAACGGTAGGCTTAAATCACTGCACACTCATCTCAGACCAAGCTCAGTAATCTCTGATGTATTATGTAGTTTTTCACGCTTTTTTACAACACTGTTATAAACATGCAAACAAGTTTGTTAGCATTGTTAAAAACAGTAGCAGCTTGAAGCTTGGACTAGGTTCCTGATTATGGGAGATCAAGTCTATTAGAGATTACTTCATGCTCTTGGATAGTTTTGGGGCGAGTGTGGGATGTTAAGCCCGTTGCTAAGTATTACTCAGTGTTAGCCTTGTAGCTCCAGTGAACCTTGTACAGCAAGCATGTCTACGCTAGTCGCGCTATGCTTGGGGGATGGCGGGAATCTGGTTCCCCGAACGTGGTGTAATTAATTCTAGCTCTTCCGAGCCGTTAAAGTGGGAATATCAGCTTTACAGCTCGGCTCCTCTCAGTCCGGCTCCACGGGGTATCGCATCTCATCTTATGCTGCTTAGAGAATGTTTACTGCCACTCCTGCCTCAGAAGACCTCCACATCAACTCCTCCTCTCAGAACAGAATAAGCGGATATTCCTCCTGCAGATCCTTCACAAAGCAGCTTTCAAGGGAAACTCCAGCTCTTCTCAGTGTCGCCCCGCTGCATCTGCACCGAATTACCGCGGAAGATTATTCTGACATCATTTTTCGTTATGAAACAACCAAAAACATGTTCCCTCAAAGCACACTCACAGCAGAACCTCACGGGCAGCTGCTGAATCCACTCAGTAATCATTCAGACCGAGAGCGTGACTTCCAGTGCTTGTAAATTACGTTTTTGTCATATTTTAGTGTTTTGATCATCATGACTGTCATGGAGTTGGCAGTTCGTCCAGAGTGTTTCTCCACCTTACGCTCTGTGAGTGCAAACACACACACCAGTGCATGCATGCATGTAATTGGATGAGAATATGTAGTCCATTGGTGGCTAAACAGATTATCTGTTCATCTATCATTGACACTATCATTATTATTCGTCAAGAACACATTTCACTGTCGTTTTTCAATGCAAAGCTGCACTTTTATTTATATATGCATATACATATACACACACAAACTCGTATGTGTGTATGCATGTGCTTTTCAAAAGAAAAACTACAACTTTACAAAATAAAACAAATCTTTCTAAGAAAGTAAAGATTTTTTTTTAGGGATGCACTGAAAAAATGATTATTATTAAATTATTAAAAGAATAAATCTGTTCATTTAGCTTCCAAACAATGTACATTATAAAATAATATTTGAAATCAAATATTTTACTTGATCCCACTCATGAAGAGCCTAAAAGCAAGAAATAGTATCCAATTAAAAATCTTCTTTCATAAAATCAGTGAATTCAGGTGTATTTTAATAATCTGAACGAAGTGCCTGAACACAGTGCGTTCAGAACAAGAGCCATAAAACTGCTGAGAGATAAACACCATTCTCTGTAGGCCTTTAACAGAATAATGTATTAAACAGAGACTGGCAGCCCATATATTAACTGGAATCACCGGAAGACTTTCCTTTCTCTTTCAGAAACACAAAAGGGGGGGGGGGGGGGGAGTTGGGAAGGGGTGTGTTGGTATGTTGTTGATTTTATGTGTTTAATGAATCCCGACGGTGATAAAGTCTTTGTGGATGAACCCCCTCTAGAAGTTTCAGCATCGCTCTCTTTACAAACGCCTTTCAGTGTCTTTCTTAGAGAAATGGAAAGGATCCACACGGCAGTCATGCTGCTCTCATCCAGTCTGGAGCAGCAGGGGGGGTTAATTGTATCATCACTGCCATTTTGCCATTTTCATCCGAAAAATTCTGGCAGCCAAAATTCTGGCAGCCAAATTTTTTTAAAAGTAAAACACAAGTGGCTGTTCAATTAGGAAAATGAATTCAAGGAAACATGAAAAATGTAGGATTTGAGGCCTTTAAATAATTTTTGACTATTTCTGTGCATTTTTGTTCGTCTGTTCGTTGTTTAAATTATGTAAAATTATAAAATTACAGAAATGGAGTAACAAGGTTTTGTTTAAACAGTCAAACATATACCTAAGTTTAAGATTCACATTAAAGACTGAGACTGAATTTCTTCTTCCTCCCTATTATATCTAGTCCAGCAGTGGTTTGCATCTGTAACGTTAACCCCCCACTCCCCCAAGTGCTGTGTTTCACTGGGAATTGTGTGTTTGTAATAAATTCTGTCGTTGTGATAAATGAGTCATGGCTTTTGGACCCTATAGGGGACCAGATGGGGCTGAACTCTGCTGAACAAACATTTGTGCATTTCTGGAACACGGACCACATTCTCCTTCGATCAGAAAGGAATTACTCTCATAATACACGACCACTCATCCTGCATTGTTGCATTTGGTCACTGTAAAGGAGAATTTACCCCAGATTTACGTGTTTAAGGTTCAGAGCAAGTATGAATCGTTCAGGGTGGAGGTGAATGGAACCAGACATCTGCCTCTATTCCATGAAATGGTTTTGAATGATGTTCTACCAGAGTTCTGAGAAGCTTTTGGTCTTAAAACTAAACCCATTCATGGTGGAGGGACACATGCAGGGCGTTGTGAGCAAAATAGTCACCAAAGAAAAGAGATTTAGTTCAGATTCAGTCTGGTTCCGTTCACCTCCACTATATTAGTGTCAGAGACGTCTGGTTCCATTTACCTCCACTATATTAGTGTTGGAGACGTCTGGTTCCGTTCACCTCCACTATATTAGTGTTGGAGACGTCTGGTTCCA